>JAIUZE010015683.1:0-25617 GCA_022085475.1 Heliosperma pusillum
AAATTCAAGAAAAGTCAAAGACGACTTAAATTTCAAGAAAAGTCAAACTCGACTCAAAAGTCAAGAAAAGTCAAACTCGACTCAAAAGACTCAAAAGTCAAGAAAAGTCAAACTCGCCTCAAAAGTCAAGAAAAGTCAAACTCGCCTTAAGACGGGATTTTCATGAAATCTCACAGAAATTCCAAATACGAACTCGGAAATTCTAAATTCGACTCGAAACATAAAAATCTCAATTAAAACTTAAAATTACTGAAAAGATTTCGTAAAATATTTCTACTAGAAAAATAGGGTACATTTCCGGGTGTTACATCATTGACCATAAAAATCCTAAGAAAGTGTGCAAGCTTAAGCGTTCCATTTATGGACTTAAGCAAGCTTCTCGGAGTTGGAATCATCGTTTCGACCAAGTCATAAAAGCAAATGGTTTCACTCGATCGGTTGAGGAACCATGCTTATATGTCAAGTCGAGTGGGAGTAAAATCGTTTTCTTGATATTGTATGTCGATGACATACTCTTGATAGGGAATGATATTCCTCTCTTATCTACGGTTAAGGTATGGTTAAAGAACCATTTCCAGATGAAAGATCTGGACGAGGCACAGCGCATATTGGGAATCCATATCTACAGAGATAGATCACGACGGATGTTATCACTCAGTCAGGAGTCTTATATGGATAAGATTCTTGAAAGGTTCAGCATGACCAACTCCAAGAAGGGGTATCTTCCAATGACGTTTGGGATGCATTTGAGTAAAGCTCAGGCACCCAAGACATCTGAAGAGGTCGAGCGCATGAGTGGAATTCCTTATGCATCAGCTATAGGATCGATCATGTATGCCATGATATGCACACGTCCAGACGTGGCATATGCTTTGAGTATGACCAGTCGGTACCAAGGCAATCCAGGTGAAACACACTTAGATGGCTGTTAAAAATATCCTTAAGTACCTACGGAGGACTAAGGATTGGGTATTGACTTATGGAGGAGAGACTGAGCTTTGCGCAACCGGTTACGCAGATGCTAGCTTCCAAACGGATCGGGATGACTCGAAATCTCAGTCTAGATTCGTATTTACTCTTAATGGCGCTGCGGTCAGCTGGAAAAGCTCCAGCAGAGTGTTATAGCAGATTCTACGACTGAGTCCGAGTACTATGGCGCTTCAGAGGCTGCAAAGGAAGCTATATGGATGCGTTAATTCTTACAAGGACTTGCCATAGTTCCTAGTTCGAATGACCCGATCACCATCTATTGTGATAATAGTGGTGCCATCTTCCAAGCTAAGGAGCCGAGGTCTAGCAACAAATCTAGACATGTACTTCGGAAGGCTCACATGATCAAAGATTACGTGGAGCAATAGGAGATAGTGATAGACAAGATTGCTACGGATGATAACATAGCAGATCCTCTCACTAAACCGTTAAGACATGATAAGCATGAAGGGCACGTTATTTCCATGGGAATTAAACATGTTCCTAAGTTGTATTAGCTGTTTGTATGGATCAGATACATCTTTTACATATACTAATAATAACTTCATCGTATTGTTTTCATATTTTGTTTTCATGTGGATTGTATGGACAACATTGAACACCACAAAGTGAACTGAATAACATTATATGTGTTTTGGTCCGTAATCGCCTACATGAGCTGATAACTCTGGCTATTATATTGTTGAGTCGATTGATGGTTGGTTCAACGAGCCATAAGTCAAACTGTTGACTGATCGATCACAAATATGAGTTATAAGGATACCTCGTAGGACATTGTAATTCGTGACGACGTTATGGAGTGCTAAATGTTTAACAACATTCGGTGCTAGGTCGTGGATATGACGTCCATAGTGTTCCTAGAGTCGATTCTTTTGACTATCGACTGTCTCTTGAGATTAAGGCAGTTTTTGGGTGACTTTGGTTTCTTTCTCACGGTCGACCGTAACAGAAGGCCAAGCAGATTTTTACTGGGTCATTTCATACTGTGCTTACATCTGCAGGATTCGAGTTGAGGAAAATATCCAACCCTTTATCAGGTTTTGTTATTTCTCAGGGCCACTCGAGGAGTAGTAACTGAAATGCATGGCCATGCTCGAATAATGATTCGTTTATTAGTTGAGTTACTCTCTAGTCGGGAAAACCACTCTTGATACTGATCACTTGTAAAATACGACCTTTGTGAATGCGGACTTTGCAAATTGTTTTCCATTGAGTGGGAGAAATTTAAGGATATGAGAATCGGTTATCGCACATACACTTGTAAGGACAAGTGGGAGATTGTTGGAGCTAGTGTCCTCCACAGTTAGTGTGATAACAGCTAAGGTTCACAGGGTATAGTTTGCATTATAATCAGTTGATTAACGTTTATCGATAACGGTTGGCTTGCTAGATAAGTTTGACGTTATTGTCATACAGATGTCGGTGATCAACTGATCCCTAAAAGTCACACCTAAAGGATGTGTTTGAGAGATGTGATTATTTGAGAAAATAATCATATTGATGCCTTATTTAATGACTAAAAGGTTAGTCGATGTATTTGACTAAAAGGTTAGTCGATGTGATTTATAAAGCGGAAAATACGGTATTTTAAAAACTTTTATACATGCAAGATAGAAATACGAGGAATGTCAGTAATTACAAACCAAATATAAAATACTACAAGAGACGTAGTCTCTCAAAAGGTTAACAAAAGGCAAAGTTATTTAGCAACTAGCTAATCAACGTCTAGAGGTGTTTCATCCAGGGACAACGCCCGCTAGCTCACACCTGAACCCAAAATACCACAAGCAAAAAGCCATCCAATCAAGCAACCTGTTCATCCATGAAAAACATGAACGCCACAGTCAGTGGGGAGTAACTCCGGGTTCTCCCAGCCATATCACATTAAACGTACATAAAAGGAAATACGAAAATAGAAGCATGCATATATAGATATACATGTGAAATACGATAAGGATAGATAGGCAATTCAATATATAATGATAAGAGCATAAGAAGTACAATACGTAACCATCATGCTATAGATAGGCAATTCACTATAGATTTTTGGCTCTTGCATGATCTTTTGACAAATGGACTCTCACGGCACGCTCGAACACTCATGTATGCAAAAGGTGATTTCTTTATGTGTAAATGTTTGAGACACTCACCTATCTACGACTTATGAAATGTGTCCGCAATCTAATACGGTAAACAATTCAAAACACAAGTCAAATATCATAATGCATGATACGGCTGTCGCAACCCTATCAAAGATAAAACCTAACGGTCTCAACAAAATGCAGTAAAGGCAGTCGGGTGTCGAATCCACAGAGAGAGGGAATCCTATAACTTTCTAAGTCTGTCAAAGCAACGGAATTGGGGGGTTTGTTTAGTTGATTTTATAACGCTACAAGAGAAAAAGGGAAGAGAAATAAAGAGTAAAATAACAGAAAGGAGAAGAACTAGGATTGTCAGTTCCCTATGGCATTTAGGGTCAGGATTAAAATCGAAGTAAAGTCTAAACAGGTTTGTGGGTAGTGAAATGGTCCTTTTGGTCTGCTATTCGCCCTAAGATATACTAACTTAGCTCTCGCCCTCATTAGCATAATCCCAATGTTCATCACTGATCTTTCCGTTTCCAATCTCTCGATCTAGGTCAAGGGAGTATCAAGTCAATCAATTGAATGCGTCGACTCAAACAATTAAAAGCTATTAAATGCGATGATTGCATCCAAACCTAATCTAAAGACTACTAATCAATTCATCTTACCTACGCCACGGTTTTCCTAAATCCTAGCAAAGGAGTTAGCTACGCATATTAGAAAGAAGAACAACATCAATAATAGATAAAAAACAAAAAGACAGAGAGAAATCACTAATTGAATTCAAGAACAATAATACCCGAATTTGAAAGAAGAAGAAAGTCAGAGGAAGTCCTCAAATTCAGATCCGAAAATAAAATTCAAAGATAAAGTCTAGGGTACGAAGTTTTTTTCTAGTCTAAAGTCTAGAGTCAGGAGTATGTCCATTTTTCTCGTTTTTCACCCTTAAGTAAAAGGAAATAACAAATTACAAGGCGTCCATTGCTTAACACACTATCTCGCGAAGCCCATCAGCCTGTAACCACTCGATCGAGCAGAATTTGTTGTCCAAAGCACTCGATCGAGTAACCATAGTGCTCGATCGAGTAAACGTCCAAAGACAGCAGCTCGATCGAGCAGAACAACGCTCGATCGAGGTCTTCTAAATAATAAAGTAGTCGATCGAAGGCTTGTACACCTCGAACGAGTGTGTTGCTCGTGGATTTCGTTCTTCCATTCCTTCAACACGACTTCACACATTCCGAGACACCAAGATTCCTTTTCGACTCACTTATGCATGCTTGAGGAGCTACAAAATAGCTAGTTTTCCGTCATTCTGGTCCATATCTTCAAATATTACAAAACAAACCAAAGTAGACTATTCGGGGGACATTTGTAGTAAAACAGTACTAAATAAGCATAGAAATGCGTGCAAATATGGCCTACAAGGTCTATATAAAATACACGCATCAAACTTCCCCAAACCAAACCTTAGCTTGTCCTCAAGCAAAAAGGATGCGAACAAATAAATGGAACAAATAAACTCCGGACTACCGCAAATCGCCTGCTTGAACCGATTTAATGCAACAGTCAAACTCAGCAATGATATCAAATGCAAACGAACTGAACCGTCGACCTTGCCAGACCATCAATGACGGACTCTCACGGGTCACTCTTCTCTCAGCAAAGCAAAGGGTAAGCAAGTTATGTGCAAGAGAGAGAAGGAGAAAATAGTCGCTCACCTAACTACGACCGTCGCGTTCATGCAATGCCAACTAACATGATAAAAGATTCAGTTACCGTACACACACACAACCACCATTTAAGGACTATCACACGCCGAATACTCGCAACATTTGGATAAGTGAGGTTGTGGGTAAGAAGGGGCAAAACAATAATGGAAAAGAGGGGGTAAGGCGTCAAGCTAGTTACCTAATCTTAATAAAATGACAAAATCCGTCTTCTTATCTCATAATGAAGTACACAGCCATGATTCGGCCGACAACTCACTAGAACCAAAAGGATGGAGTGGAAACGAAACTGGTTAGCTTATTCAGCTCTTACTGAACCCCCATATGATATGAATAAAGCATGGGAATAGAGACCGTTTTCTTTTCTTTTTTTTTCTTTATTATTTTTTTCTTTTCATTTCTTTTTAAAATATTCAGCTAACATTTCCACGGAAACAATTTCAACTTGGATTCCCAAATTCTTCAAATATCAACTCCGTAGCAAGGATGCAAACCAAACTGATAGAATGAAGTAAATACCGCAACAACCAATACTAGACTAGCTCGACGCAAGGTAGGCTAAATTTAGGATGTAGATTGTGGGTCAACTGGCAGTTTTGGCTGAATGTGGAGTTAAATGGGTAATGAGAAAAAGGGAAATTGCAAGCATTCTCCAAACATGTGATACCGACTGCGAACCCGTACGTGCAGGCAATAAGAATCAAATGTCATATACATGCAATGCGATGACACGAGGGAGTAACTACTCACAATCCTATAAGAACTGGTCATAGATGTCACCAGTTTAAGAGCTCTATCCTCAGAATATGTAAGTAGGTTGCCAACATGTCAGGTCAAGTCTATTCGTTCAGCATCGATTAACAACAATTGACTATGCAAGAGATATTAGCTGTGCAAGGCTTAAGTCGAGACTAGATGAAGAGTAGGAGAGAATTGTTCCGACTCGACTAAAATGCAAAAATAAACACGAAAATTTTTGAAATTTTTGGAATTGTATGAGTGATTAACAATGCATGCGAAAATGCAGTAAAGCAAAATGCAGACACGATATGGATGCAAAACCTCCCCAAACCAAAACGTACAATGTCCCCATTGTACAAACGAAAGTAAAAGAATTTGCAAACTATAGAGTGTCGGAAACTTACAGGAACGCGCGTATAACAGACTTCCCCAAATCGAACAGAAAGGAGGTGCTCCAAGGACTCGATCGAGTAAAACACTACTCGATCGAGTGGAAACGAGATGGATCCTTCTCGTTCGATTAGAAAGCAGCTCGTTCAAGAGGTGTCTTCGCAGAAGTACTCGATCGAGTACCCAAAATGCTCGATCGAGGGGCTTTAGTGGTCAATCGACCGAAAATGCTGCTCGGTCGAATAAAAATTTCAGAGCCAGTAACACCAAAACTGCGAGAAGCAAGAAAGCACGCAGTTGGAATTGTTTGAATAGTAAAACAGAAATAAACTATTGAAAAGTTATGAATACGGTAAAACAAAACAATAATAGATCGGGTTGCCTCCCGATAAGCGCAGGTTTATAAGGTCCCGCACGACCCTTGAGCTTCAATCATCAAGCTCCTCGTCTTCATCGAAGAAGAGCACTTCGACGCAACCCACGACACTGTCAGCTCCATAGTAATGTTTCACATGATGCCCATTAACCTTAAACCGGTTACCCTCAGAGTCTTCTATCTCAACGAATCCAAACTGAGTAACATCAGCTACTGTGTACGGACCGCTCCACCTGGATTTCAGCTTACCAGGGAATAAGCGCAGTCGGGCATTGAAGAGCAACACCTTCTGCCCGACTTGGAACTCACGAGGTATGATTCTCTTGTCATGTCAACGTTTGGTCTTTTCTTTGTAAATACCAAGCTATCATAGGCATTCAGACGGAATTCCTCTATTGCATCTAGCTGCAACAAACGTTTCTCACCACACAAGTTAGCATCATAATTAAGTTGGCGGACTGCCCACCAGGCTTTATGTTCTAGCTCAACAGGTAAATGACAGGACTTCCCATACACTAATCTATACGGTGAGGCATCGATAGGTGTCTTAAATGCGGTCTTGTAAGCCCATAATGTGTCATCCAGTTTGGCACTCCAATCCTTCCGTGATTTAGACACGACCTTACTTAAAATCTCCTTTAGTTCCCTATTAGAGACTTCAACCTGCCCACTAGTCTGAGGATGATACCCCAAACCCCGACGATGTTTCACACCATATTTAGAAAGTAAGGTCGTTAGCTGCTGGTCCCTAAAATGCATACCCCTATCACTAATGACAACCCTAGGGACGCCAAAACGGGGGAAAATGGTCTTACGAAACAGCTTAATCACGGTCTTGGCATCACAGTTGGGAGTAGCAATCGCTTCTACCCATTTAGACACATAATCTACAGGTACCAGAATATACCTGTTACCAAGACTCGACGGGAATGGTCCTTGATAATCAATGCCCCAGACATCGAAAATCTCGACCTCTAAAATGCCGTTTTGGGGCATCTCATGTCTCTTTGATATGTTTCCTGTCCGCTGGCAAGCATCACAGCTAGCAACAAAAACTTTAGTGTCAGCAAAGAGAGTCGGCCAATAGAAACCAGACTGTAATACCTTAGCCACGGTGCGCGATGGACCGTGGTGACCTCCACAAGGGGAAGAATGGCAGCCTTCTAGGATAGCATTGATCTCCCACTGTGGAACACACCGTCTGAAGAGACCGTTTGCGCATGACTTAAACAAGTATGGATCATCCAAGAAATAATCCCGCACGTCATGTAGAAATTTCTTCCGCTGCTGATAGGACATATCAGGTGGCAGCTTCTGGCTGACAAAGTGATTGGCATAATCTGCAAACCAAAGTTCAACACCATCTTTAGATTTTATAGAATAAACAGTGCATAAAGTATCATCAGCAAACGAATCATTAATGGGAAGAGAATCCTCCCCCTCTTGTCGCGTCAAACGCGAAAGATGATCCGCTACAACATTCTCAGCGCCTTTCTTGTCCCTGATTTCCAGATCAAATTCCTGGAGGAGGAGTATCCACCTCAGCAATCTGGGTTTAGCTTCCTTCTTATTCAGAAGGTGTTTTAGCGCTGCATGATCTGTAAAAACAATAACTTTAGAACCCAACAGGTATGATCTAAATTTATCAAGCGCATAAACTACAGCTAAAAGCTCCTTCTCCGTGGTAGCATATTTCACTTGAGCCTCATCCAGAGTTCGGCTCGCATAGTAAATAGCATTTAAATCCTTGTCTTTCCGCCTGCCGAGCACCGCTCCTAGTGCGTAATCGCTTGCATCGCACATAATCTCAAACGGCAGCGTCCAATCAGGAGGCTGAATGATGGGTGCAAAGACCAAAGCCTGTTTCAAAGTGTTAAAAGCAGAAAGACAATCATCAGTAAAATCGAAAGGAGCATCTTTTAATAGCAACTGTGTAAGTGGTTTAGTAATTTTAGAGAAGTCCTTGATGAACCGGCGATAAAAATCGGCGTGACCAAGGAAACTCCTCACCCCCTTAACGTTAATAGGAGGGGGTAATTGCTGAATCACTTGCACCTTTGCTCTGTCTACCTCAATACCCCTATTCAAAACCAAGTGCCTAAGGACTACTCCCTCATTGGCCATGAAATGCCACTTTTCTCAGTTTAGCATCAGATTATCCTCGATACAACGCTGCAAAACTTTATCAAGGTTAGCTAAACATTTATCAAAATCATTCCCATAGACACTGAAGTCATCCATAAAGACTTCCATGATAGACTCTATATACTCAGAAAATATCCCCATCATGCACCTCTGAAAGGTAGCAGGGGCATTACACAAACCAAAAGGCATTCTACGATAATCAAAAACACCCTTAGGACAAGAAAAAGTAGTCTTTTCCTGATCATCTGGATAAATAGGGATCTGAAAGAACCCTGAGTACCCATCCAGATAACAGAAAAACTCATGAGAAGCTAACCTTTCTATCATCTGATCAATAAAAGGAAGGGGGAAATGATCTTTCTTGGTGACGGCATTTAACTGCCTATAGTCTATACACATCCGCCACCCAGTTACTAGTCGAGTAGGTATCAATTCATTCTTTTCATTTTTTACAACTGTAGTACCTCCTTTCTTGGGTACGACCTGATTTGGGCTTACCCATTTGGAGTGACCAACTGAATAAATAATACCTCCATCGAGTAGTTTCATCACCTCGGTCATCACAACCTCCTCCATCTTTGGGTTCAGCATCCGCTGACCCTGTCTGCAAGGTTTGTGACCTTCTTCCAGCTCAATCTTGTGCATGCAGACATCAGGGCTGATGCCCTTCATGTAATCCAGTGAATAGCCCATTGCTTTCCTGTTCCTCTTGAGTACAACTAACAAAGCGGTTAGTTGTTCCTCTTTCAGTTTGGAACTAACAATAACCTGAAATTGCTCAGTAGTATCAAGAAAAGCATATTTAAGGTGAGTTGGAAGAGGCTTACGCTCAGGAACTTTTACCTCGGCGGAACACAAGGCATGACCCAAGTGTCCCAGCTGTTCTTCCCCTGCGTCAGTCAATTCTACCTCATCTGCAGTAGCTCCAAGCAATTTCAGCACGGCGTCATCGTCATCAGAACAATCTGCACACTCATCTAACAAAGTCAAGGACTCCAACAGATCCTTTATCAAGGAATCCGGCCAAAACTCATAAGTGAACTCATCAATGATATCAACAGAAAAGCAAGTATCCTCTATCATTGGTCTAGATAAAGTGTCAGGTAGACTGAAAGAAACTATATCATCCCCTACAGCTAGAGTTAAACGCTCGTGTTTAACATCTATAATGTCTCCAGCAGTACACAAAAACGGCCTACCCAAAATAATTTGGGTACGGGTATGCTCAGCAATGTCCAAGACTATGAAGTCAACAGGAATAAAAAACTTGCGCACCTTAACGGGCACGTCTTCTAGGACACCTAAGGGCCTCCTAACAGATATATCAGCCATCTGTAGGGTGATATTGGTCGTTTTCAGACAACCCATGTTAAGCTTACGACAGATAGAATAAGGCATGACACTTACACTAGCTCCAAGATCACATAGTGCCTTATCTATCACGACATATCCTATAACGCAAGTAATAGAGAAAATACCCGGATCTTTTAATTTAGGGGGAGACTTATTCAGAATTAGACTACTAGACTCTTCCATAAAAGAGACAGTAGCGAAATCCTCAAGTGCCTTCTTACGCGTAACAATGTCTTTCATAAATTTGGCGTAAGGTGGTACTTGAGTGATTAGCTCGGCAAAAGGTACAGTTACCTGAATGTTTTTAACCATGTCTACAAATTTACTGAACTGTTTCTCTGTCTTTGAATCGCGCAGACGACCTGGGTATGGGACTGTGACCACCGGAAGCGGGTCCCCAATTTTCTCTTTACACGGTACCTTCGTAGCAGGGGAGGGTACTTCATCGCACACAACCTCAATTTGCGTGCCTAATGTCTGACATTCACTCAATCGAGGCTTCTGTTAACTCGATCGAGTGATTCCGTCCTCATTTCCCTTCGATCGAGTGGAAGGGCTACTCGATCGAAGATCTCCTATTACCAGGCTACTCGATCGAGTATATATACTACTCGATCGAGGACTTTCTTCAGCTAGACTACTCGATCGAGTGGTGGGTTTACTCGATCGAGCAGTTTCCTTATCAAAATGCTTCGATCGATCGTCTTTCTCAGTCGATCGATCACTTCTCTGTACATCTTCAATTAATTCGTCCGAGACATCATCGACCTCGGTATGTGTGCTTTCAGGGACGTGTACAGGACCGTCATAAGCACGACCACTTCTCAGATTTATGGCATTGACTGGGTCATTGTTTGGGAGTAGTGAATTGCATCTGTCGAGCAGTTTCCGGAGGGTATCCGCACTTGATTGTTGCTCAAGTTTTTGCGCATTATTAGTGGCCTTGAGATCTTCATATTCGGCTTGGGTAATGAGTACCTTGCCTTCATCTACAGGTGGTTGAGATTTTGCAGCGGTCAACTCGGCATATAACTCGGAAAAAGAACCCCCTTGCTTGAATTTCTTATAAGCAATAACCCTTACTGAATCAGCCAAACAAGTAATGGGGTCGTGTCCTTCGTCACCACATCTACCACAAACCATCTCAATAGCTTGAACTCGGTGTATTTCACCCAAATTCCCCGTATCTACCACATGAACTTCTTCAACAACAGTGTCTCTCCTTCTTTCCGCTCTAGGATTACCGTAGCTAGCAGAATGGATGGCCATATTTTCAATAAGTTGCCACCCTTCATCATCCTCCACATTAGCCTGAAATCTCCCTCGTGCAGCAGCATCTAGAACCATTCTTTTCTCGTAAAGCAACCCATTGTAAAATTGGTTGCGCAAAAACCATTGCTCAAACCCGTGATGCGGAACTGAGCGAACTAGCTTCTTGAACCTGGCGCATGCTACACTCAGATCTTCAGTATTAGATTGAGTAAAATTCGTGATCTGGCTGCGCAGCGCATTGGTTCGCTGAGGAGGAAAATACCGTCTATAGAAGGCTAGAGCTAACGAACTCCAATCTTTAACCCCAGCAGCCTTCCTATCTAAATCTATTCACCAATCCTTAGCATCATCATTCAAGGAAAAAGGAAAAAGGAAATCCTTTACCTTGTCTTGCGTCACACTAACTCAAATATGAGAACAGCCTCAAGAAACAAATTCCTTGAGACCAAAGACAAACTAAAGAAAGCTACAAAATTACACCGTCTCCCCGTCAACGGCGCCAAAATTTGATACGGCTGTCGCAACCCTATCAAAGATAAAACCTAACGGTCTTAACAAAATGCAGTAAAGGCAGTCGGGTGTCGAATCCACAGAGAGAGGGAATCCTATAACTTGCTAAGTCTGTCAAAGCAACAGAATTGGGGGGTTTGTTTAGTTGATTTTCTAACGCTACAAGAGAAAAGGAGAAGAGAAATAAAGAGTAAAATAACAGAAAGGAGAAGAACTAGGATTGTCGGTTCCCCATGGCATCTAGGGTCAGGACTAAAATCGAAGTAAAGTCTAAACAGGTTTGTGGGTAGTGAAAAGGTCCTTTCGGTTCGCTATTTGCCCTAAGATATACTAACTTAGCTCTCGCCCTCATTAGCATAATCCCAATGTTCATCACTGATCTTTCCTTTTCCAATCTCTCGATCTAGGTCAAGGGAGTATCAAGTCAATCAATTGAATGCGTCGACTCAAACAATTAAAAGCTATTAAATGCGACGATTGCATCCAAACCTAATCTAATGACTAAGAAATCACTAATTGAATTCAAGAACAATAATACTCGAATTTGAAAGAAGAAGATAGTCAGAGGAATTCCTCGAACGAGTGTTTTGCTCGTAAATTTCGTTTTTCCATTCCTTCAACACGACTTCACGCATTCCGAGACACCAAGATTCCTTTCCGACTCACTTATGCATGCTTGAGGAGCTACAAAATAGCTAGTTTTCCGTCATTCTGGTCCATATCTGCAAATATTAAAAAACAAACCAAAGTAGACTATTCGGGGGACATTTGTAGTAAAACACTACTAAATAAGCTTGGAAATGCGTGCAAATATGGCCTACAAGGTCTATATAAAATACACGCATCAATGCACATAGAAAAGAAGCCGAAAAATAAGAAGAAGGCTTTGGGAGATGGGTGAAAGGTGGACAAACAGTTATGGTCATGTGAAGGTTCGAATGAGCTAGCAACTGACCAATGATAAATGAATACTCAATCCAAACTTTCGGTTAATTCCCAAAAGACGAAAAACGAAGCCAGAATGAACGGATTGGCTTATTACACACGAAACACGAGAGTGAACTCCTTCTAACATTGAATTGACATTTTGAGGAGATACTCACAACTTCTTCTTTCATTTCTTTTCTTTTTTTTCGAATTTCTATTTTTTTCTTTTTTTTTGATTTTTCAATTTCTCTTTTTCTTTTGAACATATCATCACTTCTTGAACATTGTCGCTCTCCCAAATTCACTTTGACATAAAAGAACAAAATCTTCTCAAAAGAGCACCCATACACCATAGTCTAGCTACTAGCTCAACAAGGTAGGCAGTTTTTATATGTAGCTATTATCTTGTGAAATATTTGTATGAAGGGGCTAATTTTGAGGGGTAATTCAAAGTGAAAAAGGCTTCAAATATTAGTGAATCATGAATGCAATGCTTATATAAATGAAATGAGAACCATAATTATGCGTTTTGACATGACACACATCACAAGGAGAACTACACACACCTAAATGAGACTGGGTATAGATGTACCAGTCTAAGGAGGTTCTACCTTACAATATATGTAACTTGCCAAATGTCAAGATCAAACGTACTCATCTATAGATTCATTCCATGCCTACTGTGTACAAGACTTCCCCATGTATGCACAATTCAATGAATATTGAATCATTATCTTTTGAAAGCTCTAAGTTTGGGAAATGTAACATGATAGCATAGTAAACAAGCAAGCAAAGCATAAAAAGCATTCAATTATGTTCAGAAATTTTTAAATCTTCTCAAAAATCTTCTTTTTCTTTTATTCAAAATTTGAAAAATGATCAACTAAAATGCAAAATGGGAAAATGCAATCCCTCCCCCAAGCTAAACATCACATTGTCCTCAATGTGAGCACAAAGACAAAATATGCAATGAGATGCTTAGTGGGGAAAAGGAAAAATGAAAGAAGAGTGAAGCTTACTAGTCAGCGCGGACTCCCCCAAGCTAGTCTTTTGGACTTTACAAGGAAGGTCTTTATAGATTTTTCAAAAACTCTTTCATCTGCAAAATAAATCATAACAATGAAAAGCGCAATTTAAAAGTCTTGCTAGACTCCATTTCTTTCTTTGATCATCCTTTATCTCAAAGCTCACTATCATACGAGCTCATCATCATAGCGTTCTTTACATTCTCCATCCATGCCAAGCTTTTCCGGGAATAGCCCCTTTTAGCACTTTTAGCAGTACTGCTTTTAGTATGCTCACCTGCAAGAGAATCTACACTAACATGTGCCTCCAACGGATCCGTCAGTAAGGATCGAGGCATAGAAGAAACAATAGAAGAGTCATCAACATCAAGCACATAACATGAGTTTTCTAACACAGGACTCATAACGGTGGAATTTTTGCTAAAGGTCACCTTGTCATCTCCTATCTCTAATGTCAACTTCCCATTCTTGACATCAAAAACTGCACCAGTGGTGTGCAAAAAGGGTCTTCCCAGAATGATTGGGATTTGAGAGTCCTCGGCCATGTCAAGTACTAGAAAGTCAACGAGAATGAAAATGTAACAACCCGAAAAGTGCCCAATTTTTCTAGTAAAAATATTTACTAACACTTTTCAGTAGAACTTAAGTTTTTAAAATAGAAATTTTTGTTCCGAGTCTTATTTTGAAATTCCGCGTTCGTATTTGGAATTTCTGAGGGATTTCATGAAACGACCGTTTTTAGTCATCTTTGACTTTTCTTGGACCTTTTAAGTCGTCTTTGAACTTTTTTTTTTCCTTGACTTTTTAAAGTAGGTCATTGACTCTTTTTCTGACTTGAAGTCATCTCGAACTTTCTCGACTTTTCAGTCAACTTTGACTTCCGTTGACTTTTCCCGACTCGTCTCATAAGTATGAAGACCGAAATTTTATTTAAAAAAATAATATTTTTGATTTATTTTTTATTTAGATTTATTAAGATTTATCATAATTTAATATAATTATTTTGAATTTATTCGGAAATTAAAGAATAACGTTTACGGTTTTAACCGAACGTCATTTAACTATTCCCGAGTCATCGTAAATCCCGTAACAAATTCGAAACTCGACTTTAGCATGAGTCACGCGGCCATGTCATCGTTTTCCACTCACCTGAGATATTTAATTCTTTCGATTAAACTAATACAAATATCTTAGATATTTGTTACTTTATCGATCCGTCAACGGAGATTACGCAAATCGAGAAAAAATCAGACCCGATAACATCATGTACCACACGGCTCTCCTCTCCTTTCCTCTCCTCTAATAGACCTTGATATTTTTATTTCTTTTGATTAATATATCATAATATCTAGATATTATTTCACTTTATCGATCAGTTAACGAAAATTACGCAAAACGCTCGAAATCAGATCCGTCTTCTCATCATTCCACACGGCTCATAAGTCCTCTAATAGGACTAGATATTTGTCTTTCTTTTGATTATTAATAACATAATATCTTGATATGTAGTGTAATTAACTTTATCGTTAATTATATTTAATCGTTTACCGTAAAATAATTAGTAAACGCGAGTCAATTACGTAACAACAATTTCAAAATCCACATATAGTCTTGCCTTTAAACACACGGCTCAACCCACCCTTCCTTACTCACCAACAACTTTTCATTTTACAATAAATCAAATAAAGATCAAAATATCGCTTTCTTTAATCGTTCTTCGTGTTCTTCGTCGTTCATCATTTGTTCTTCATCGTTCTTGAGCAAAACCTTCATAAAATCTTCATTTCTTAATTAAATCCTTCCTATCTTATATTTCTAGACTCTCCTCTTCGCTCTCCATATTCACGTACGGTTTAATTTCGATTCCGTCAAGATCGTTTTCAACATTTAATTATGGAAAATCAAGTTTAAATTCTAATAATGTTTTTCTTGTCATTTCTTATAGGGGAAGATTTTGAAGACGAGTTTGGAGACTCGTATATGTTGGGTGAAGATTAGTAGACGGGTTTTTCTTTATTTCTTATTTTGGTGCTAATTGGTTTTGCTAGCTAAGGTAACGATTCCGAGTTACTCGACGATTTAATGTTACATATCCTTTGTTTCTTTTGTTTTTGGTTCATCTTTTGTTTTAGTTCATATTATTGTTACTTATGATTTTTAGTAGTAACATGATAAGTAGTATGATTTTTATGTTGTAGGGAATTTTTAATATGTTTAGAGTTCTTGATGAATTTGTATGATTGTTCATAATAATGATTTTTGTATGATGATGGTTGAATTGGATGTTTAAAAATGGATGTTGTTAATTAAAACATGTTAGAATTTATTTGGAATTGGGGTTGTTTGAACCGTGGGGAAATGGCCGGAAAAACCAGCCCAAACCGGCCGGTTCAGGCCGGTTCAGGCCGGTCCAGCCCGGTCAGGATTTGGTCCGGGTATGGTCCTTGGGTCTTGTGTCGATACTTGTTTGTTTTGTTGTTGTTTTGACGGGTTTTAAATATGTAAAGCATGCGGGAAATTATTAAGAAACGGTTTTATAAATGTAGACCAAAAACTGGCCAAAACAGCCCGTGGGCCCAACCAGGCCCGGTTCATTTCGGCCCAGTCAGGTCGGCCCAGCCCTTGACCCGTGAGATATTTGGACTTGTGACGGTTTTTGGGTTTATCGTTATTATTATATTATGTTTTGTAATATTTAAGAAGTGGGAAAAGTTAATAAGTAAAATAATTAATTAAAAAGTTTTTCATAAATTATTATTTCTCACATGTTAGAAATTATAATACAAGATTGTAGTTTAATTTGATATCCTTTAAGTCAAACGGGTTTTTCGTATGATTTTAATAATTCACATGATAGGAAGCTTAATAAAATAACATGTAATGAATATGTTGATTTTATGTCTAAGTCTAATTGGTAAAGACTCTGTTTCTAGCCGGTTTGACCAAACGGGTTTGGTCAAACTAATATCTAGTCAGCCCCGTTTTGACTGATGACCCGTCGCGGGACTCGGGTCGGGGATTTGTCTTCAAGTAAGGTTTTATTTAATGAATGAATGAGCCTGAGTAGATATGAGGCGATATGATATTTGAATATGATTTATATGCAATTAGTCACATGATAGGAAGTTTTTCCCGTGACTGTTTGATTGTATAATATATGTCGTGTTGACTAAGTACCCATAGAGAAATTATGAGTATATGGCGTCTTGACCATTCTAATTCTAAATGAGTATCTTGGACCATGACATTGATAGGCCTTACTATCTTTAACGAGCATATGGAGTTTACCGCTTGATAGCTTTTGTGTCCCGGCTTGGTGGGTTTATATCCAAGTCGGGGCATGGCATCCTAAGAGTTCCGCTTTGGGAAGGGAGCCATCTTAAGTACTAGCCATCTCTGCTTAGGGGGTCGCCTAGTAGAGTTTCTCATAGACGGTTATGTCATGGGACGGGGAACGGAATAGCTGTTGTCGCTAGGGCTGATCAGTCTAGGACTAGGATGTTTTTCCTACCTTGTGGTATAGCCTCGAGTTACAGAAGTCGACTATTGACTGTTCTAAGAACTTATGCCTGTTTCTAGAAGTATTGGTCTTTCCTGTATGTATGATTCTATGAGTTCTAGAAGGTGAGATGCAAGCCGGCTAGGATTGATAGAGTTTGGATTAACGGTTGTTAACTGATTCACATGATTACGTGTTGATTAGGGTTTGAGTGTATCATGGCCATGTTTCTGAGAGGAACCTCTGAGCTAGCATACCAGCTTCCCTACCTCGAGTTATAGTTTATTATCGGTTTCACATGTAGCTTTCACATGCTAGGTTAATTGTTAGTTATCTGTTTCATAACATGAAAAGCATATCATATATGTTTAAGTTTTGTATTTTCCATATACATTGCTTTTATGTTATTCATGTTTATTAAACTCGACATTTCGTGGCTGGGAGGACTCGGAGTTACTCCCCACTGACTGTGGCTTCCGTGTTTATATTTAATGCGGTCGAACAGGTGGTGAATGCATACATTGGGTACATTGACGAGCTAGCGAGCGAAGTATTACCTTGGACCTATATTCGGTTCTTAGATTGTATATTATTATACACTCTTTCATTTCCGTATTTATACGGGAGATATGTCTCCCGTCTTGTATATTTCTTTTGTAGAATATTATTCCGTATTGTAATGACCCTTTTTTATTTATGACACCCTTGGTTATGTATTTAAATTATTTTTTTCTTTCCGCAAATTTGAGGGTGTCACAGCCATTCTTTCCCTTGTGGAGGTCACCATGGTCCATCGCGCACCGTGGCTAAGGTATTACAGTCTGGCTTCTATTGGCCGACTCTTTTTGCTGACACTAAAGTTTTTGTTGCTAGCTGTGATGCTTGCCAGCGGACAGGAAACATATCCAAGAGACACGAGATGCCCCAAAACGGCATTTTAGAGGTCGCGCTTTTTGATGTCTGGGGCATTGATTATCAAGGACCATTCCCGTCGAGTCTTGGTAACAGGTATATTCTGGTAGCTGTAGATTATGTGTCTAAATGGGTAGAAGCGATTGCTACTCCCAACTGTGATGCCAAGACCGTGATTAAGCTGTTTCGTAAGACCATCTTCCCTCGTTTTGGCGTCCCTAGGGTTGTCATTAGTGATAGGGGTATGCATTTTAGGGACCAGCAGCTAACGACCTTACTGTCTAAATATGGTGTCAAACATCGTAGGGGTTTAGGGTATCACCCTCAGACTAGTGGGCAGGTTGAAGTCTCTAATAGGGAACTAAAGGAGATTTTAAGTAAGGTCGTGTCTAAATCGCGGAAGGATTGGAGTGCCAAACTAGAGGACACTTTATGGGCCTACAGGACCGCATTTAAGACACCTATCGGTACCTCACCGTATCGATTGGTGTACGCGAAGTCCTGTCATTTACCTGTTGAGCTAGAACATAAAGCTTGGTGGGCGGTCCGCCAACTGAATTATGATGCTAACTTGTGTGGTGAGAAACGGTTGTTGCAGCTAGATACGCTAGAGGAATTCTGTCTGAATGCCTATGATAGCTCGCGTATTTACAAAGAAAAGACCAAACGTTGGCACGATAAGAGGATCATACCTCGCGAGTTCCAAGTCGGGCAGAAGGTGTTACTATTCAATGCCCGACTGCGTCTATTTCCTGGCAAGCTGAAATCCAGGTGGAGTGGTCCGTACACAGTAACTGCTGTTACTCAGTTTGGATCCGTTGAGATAGAATACTCCGAGGGTCAACGGTTCAAGGTTAATGGACATCATGTGAAACATTACTATGGAGCTGACAGTGTTGTGGGTCGTGTCGAAGTGCTATTCTTCGACGGAAACGAGGAGCTTGATTTTTGAAGCTCAAGGGTCGTGCGGGACCTTATAAACCTGCGCTTATCGGGAGGCAACCCGATCTGTCATTGTTTTGTTGTCTCGTTTTCTTAAGTTTTTAGTAGTTTATTTCTGTTTTATTGTTCAAACAATACAATTGCGTCCTTTCTTGCTTCTCGCTGCTTTGGTATTAATCGCTCTGACGCATTTGTTCGATCGTGCAGGATTTCAGTCGATCGAGCATCATAACCCCTCGATCGAGCACTCATGTTACTCGATCGAGCACTCAAGTTACTCGATCGAGTACTCCTGCGAAGGAACCCTCTCGGACGAGTTGGTTTTCCAGTCGATCGAGCAAGCTCCATCTCACTTTCACTAGATCGAGTAGTTTTCCACTCGATCGACTCCCTGGAGCACATCATTCCGGTCTGGTTTGGGGAATTCGGTCATACACGCATTCCTGTAAGTTCCCGTTTCTCTCTAGGTTGCAATTCTTTTTCCTTTACTTTGTACAATGGGGACATTGTACGGTTTGGTTTGGGGAAGTTAGGTTCTGCATCCATATCGTGTCTGCATTTCGTTTTACTACATTTTCGTATGCATTGTTAATCACTCAAAAATTCCAAAAATTTCAACAATTTTCATGTTTATTTTTGCATTTTAGTCGAGTCGGAACGATTTTCTCCTACTCTTCATCTAGTCTCGACTTAATCCTTGCACAGTTAATATCTCTTGCATGATCATTTGCTGTTAATCAATGCTGAACGAATAGACTTGACTTGACATGTTGGCGACCTACTTACATATTCTGAGGATTAGAGCTTTTAAACTGGTGACATCTATGACCAGTTCATATAGGATTGTGAGTAGTTACTCCCTCGTGTCATCGCATTGCATGTATATGAAATCTGATTCTTATTGCCTGCACGTACGGGTTCGTGGTCGGTATCACACGTTTGGAGAATGCTTGCAATTTCCCTTTTTCTTATTACCCAGTTAACTCCACATTCAGCCAAAACTGCCAGTTGACCCACAATCTACATCCTAAATTTAGCCTACCTTGCGTCGAGCTAGTCTAGTAGTGGTTGTTGAGGTATTTACTTCATTTTATCAGTTTGGTTTGCATCCTTGCTACGGAGTTGGTATCTGAAGAAATTGGGAATTGAATTTGAAATTGTTTCCGTGGAAATGTTAGCTGGAAATTTTGATGAAATAAACGAGGAAAATAAAAAAATATGTCAGAGAAAAAGAAAAAACAAAAGAAATTGATCTCTGTTCCCGTGCTTTATTCATATATCATTTGGGGGTTCAGATAGAGCTGAATAAGCTAACCAGTTCGTTTTCACTCCATCCTGTTGGTTTTAGTGAGTTGTTGGCCGAATCGTGCACTACTAGGATAATGATCAAAGAGAACGGGCCGACACCGTTCTTAAAGCTACATCCAACCGTCGTGTGGCCAAGCGTTCTCTTTGATATTAGAGCACGGTTGAAATAAAGTCAACCCGTTCTCTTTGTAACAACTATTAGAACGGTTAACTACAGGAACCGTTCTCTTTGTAACAACTATTAGAACGGTTAACTACAGGAACCGTTCTCTTTGTAACAACTATTAGAACGGTTGTTTTTGTAACCGGTCTCTTTGATAAAGCTATTATCTTTGTTAAAGGCCTCCACCTTTTTTGGCGCCTTTACCAGAACTTTTCAAACAGAACATGTATGATACATGACCGTTCTCATTGAAGCTGGCATTTTTTTTTTTAATATTTTTGCTTTTAGCGTAATCCCTGCGCGATTGACTCGTATGGCTCATAACAATCAAACCTGTTACAATTCAGAAATTCCAGCAAGTTTTATGTACAAATAACCTTCCAATTAAATTTGTATCTACAAGTACAATTAAACTTCATGTTTGTAAGAGCCTACAATATCAAAAATAACCTACCTTGAGCAAAATATAAATAAAAATTCGTCAATCCTAACTATATTAATTAGTTGCATCTAGCCAAGTGCAAATTCGATCCTAAAAAACCTTTGATCGCCATCTTCATTCATCGTTCCTTGTAGGCTTAAATTTGAGTGTGAATTCGGCCCAAATATCCCGCACCTCATCAATTTGGTCAACCGTATATGTCTTTGGGGCATTAACCATGAACTATACACCACAAAAAACCAAAAATTTAGTTAATTTACTTTATATGATATTTAAAGTAAAATAATATATATGAGAAAACAAAGAGGTGCAAATAATTTAAATAAATAAAAAACATACATTTGGGAGAATATTAACATATCTTCCTTTGATAATCTCCAACATATATCGGCAAACATAATACCCGCATAAGATGCTCCCAACGGGTTGCCGAGGACACTAAGGTAAAAAAACCCCATGATGAGATAAATATATATATACATATTATATCTACTCTCATGACAAAAATAATTATTGAAAAATCCTAAAATAGTACGGATTGCCGATAAAGAAGATATACCTTAATTAATTTCCAAACAAGTGGTTTTGCCTCCAACCCTGCAAGTGGATCGATAGAGTTTCTTTTCTCGAATGCCCTACATATATACAAGCACCTCTTTGAAGCAATAATAACATACATACTCCCCAAATATATATCATGAAAAGTGCTCCTAGAGTCACACATATAAGCCACACCTATATGGGCCCTCTATTTCATTATAAAATTATTGATAGAGTTTTACCTATTAATTGTTTCCACGAAAAACTGTCGAGGCTCCGGATATCCAAGAGGATCACACCAATACACTATACTATCCTATGGACTAATCGCAGCCAACATCCAATGATCACTTCGATTTAAAAAAGCCAACAATGAGAATATTTTAACGTAATAAGCCATGAAAAATTAAATAGAAATTTTAATAAGTAAACGTTTATGTGTACCCTTCGGGATAAGCCGCAAATATAAGTTTTCGACCCCTTCCACACTCCGTACATGTCATAGCTCTAGCAATATAATCTGATCGATAATCTTTACTTACGACGGCTGCAAATTTAGACAACGGCTCGGGGTACAAGAATCCATATAAAGTAGTAGACTTCATAGTGTCCGTAAGATCACTCAAATACCTACAACAAATTGAACAAATATTATCAAGTAATTCATAAAAGCCACAGCCACTGCTATATTCGTTCACAATTGCTACACATCAAACAGGCAGTGGAATGTGTAGTTTCAATAATTACTGTTACTATGGTATTGATAGGCTCATAGCAAGCTACTGTTAATAGGGTGATGATAGGCTCATAGCAAGCTGTAGCAGCAAACCACACAACTTCTACCCACATATGTATTCGCTACTGTATCCAAACTATAAAATACTTAGGTGCTATTAGAACTTCCCACTGTTATGGCGCACGAAATTAAAAAATGGGTTCAAATGTTAAGGTTCTTACCTCATAAAAATAGCAATGTGAGACGCACCGATCTCGCCTTCGTCACACCAATGAATAAGTTCCTCGTAAGAAATAAAAGAAGTGTGAGGAAGGTGTAATACATGCGTATCAATAGGAACGTTAATAAGTGTTCCGCTTGTCTTCAGTACGCGAGCCTCGTGAACTAAAGACTTCAAGAGCGGAGTTCTCAATTTTTGCTTAAACTCGGGACTAACTTCTACACCAAGAAAAGTCGGGATCGAAGGTGGAAATTTTTGGGCCTTAGACTTGTTTCCTTGATTCTTCACCTTATTCTTCTTCTTCATTGTGGTTTCCATCTTTTTAAATTTTCGCAAAACAGTTAACATTTATAATAACTCGGTATAAGATATACTTTAAATTTTTAAATAATAAAAAATTACCTTTCTAGGACTATGAATATGATTCTGAGGCCACTGAACATACGAGTCTTGCGCATCATATAATACTATCAACTCATCTCTAACAGGCACGGGCAACTTAGCATTTTCCGATCCAGAATGCACTTTCTTAACTTCGACTTTCTTATAGCCATCTAGTAGTGAAGTGCCGTGAATAGTTATAAATTCCCCTTTACTTTCCATGTACATCAATCCTGAAGCCACCGTCTTATTTAAATTGCCTGGTAGTGATAAATCACATTCTTTCCAACCCTAAAGATTTAGAAAAACCACAGCTTCAAACTAAGTCACGTATATATGATAGTAAGTTTCGTCAAAATTAAATGGATCTTTTGCGAAAGTGATCACTATAACAAATCTATAGGCTAAACAAGTATAACCGATATTTCAAGCAATTGTCGTATTTATATGACCCATATAACTGATATTTCAGGCAACTATAACCAGAAAAAATAAATTCATCACCTAGTGTTACACACAACACATAAGAATTAACACTTATTTATAAACAAAAGAACAATTTAAAAGACCATATATATCTGCTAGTCAAAATAGATTACTTTATGATATGAAAATAGTTCATTCTTATTCTTATTCTGCGTAAGAAAAAGTGACTCGAGTATAGACCGCTTAACACGAGAAAATATGATACCTGCTCACGAGGTGGCTCTTCATCTGGTATCTCCTCACGGGCTGGCTTTTCCCGGGCAGGCTCCTCACTCACTTGCATTGACATACATTGAGAACCCTCCGTAGATGCACAAGCTTTTGATCCTTGAGTACTCATAGACACTCCTCTCATGAAACATTGTAATACTTCTTCACTTGGTTTCTCACCAGTTTGCCAAAAATGCACCATCATCATTTGCATACTTGATATTTGTGTTTGCAAAGTATTTATCTGCGTGTAAGAAAGAAATTCTCAAAACAGGCTTACAATACAATAATCTTAAAAGTTAATTAAATAAACTACAAACAATAAATATTTTGAGACCGTCTTATTTTACATATGCATAATAAGTTACCTTCTCTTTGAGGAGCTCTGCTTCTGTCGGCTTTTTGGGGCCCTTCCCAAAATACTCAGTTATGCATATACCACCAGGAACACCTCGCACACGGCCACCATGTTCAGGTTTACCGAGTGCCTTAGCAAGTATATCTTCTCGTCCTTCAGGCACAAATGTACCTGCCTTCACCTCTTTTTCTAATGCTTCCTACAGTCATAAAAATTTTAATCGTTACAGTTTACCTAGATTAAGCGTCGATGGACCTTATGGAGCTCCAGCTCGGGATTATCATAAATATGATGTGTTACTCCTAGTAGAACTTGGAATTCGAGCAACGCCTTTCATAAGCTGGACGACATTTTAAACCATGCAAGGACAACAACAATATGATTTCTAAATAAATACTTTCAACTACCCTGCTACAAATATTATATTACTCTTCTTGTGATCTCATCTTTCGTGACCAGGAGCGAACACAGAATTTTTACTTTGATATAAAGCTTCACATTTTTGTCAAATACATCTTAAACATTGTAATACTTCAAACCTTGTCTTGTTTAAACCCTTGTATTTGCAGGAAAAGACGCATTTTGTAAGACCGAATCTGAAACAAGTATTTGCGAAAATAGCTAAAAACCATTCATATAGCACCATCGGCTAACTGTTTCAGAATGTAGAATGTCTACATAGGACTTAAGGTGATAAAATTTTCACTTACAATTTTCAAGGCGACTTCCTTATCATATTCGGTCTGATCTCCGTTATTAGGCGTGTGACCCTTTAGCCAAGTTAAGTGTCGATCAACTTTCTCCAATATGTGTCCTTTGGCGGCAAAGGTTTCCTTCTAAAAAAACATCAAATGCAAATTAGTCAAATATGAAGTTTCTTAACGCAAGACGCACAGCTAACACAACAACACATTGCTTATCTCTATGTGTATAGTCGAATCTGAAATTTTTTAGAGCATAAAAACCATAATTTTAAACAACAACAATGTACTTACGACTTTAATTTCAATTCCTCGATAACCTGCTCGGGAGCCATAGTATTTTCCCTTCTTCATAGAAGCATTCTTCTTGTTCTTGTCACTTATTTCCTGACATTTTACACAAGTCATAGCCCTTCTTAGATAGGATGTTTTATTTCAAGTTCTCAGCACACGAAACTAGGATGCTAGACTACTTACTGGTGATTTCAGTGCACCTTGCAGATATTCAGGTACTATATATTTGTATACCTTTACCTATATGACTTTCAAAAGGCTTTTGTTTTAATACACTACGATACTTTATATTTCACAAGAATGGTTATTATTTTGTATAAAGCTAATAATTCTCACACAAATCCGTATTACTTTTCTTTTTTAAATGAAATAATAATAGAGAATTGTTAACTTACTCCTATAAAGCATGACAACTAACTTGTTTTTTCAATGTGTGAGGCTATATATTGACATGTAATGTAATGACAAAGTGTATAATATTACCTTAAATGCCTTAGTAGTGTGAGACGCCACAAACACATTCCATTCATCTTGTGTTATGTGATTATACAAGTCTGGTCGTGTCCTCTGTATAGATCCCGTCTCGTCGTACAGACACTCACGGACTAAGGTGCATTTCCACTTTCTCCATAAATTTCCCGCCTTTCGGAGACACCAATCATGACGGTCTTCGAGGACAGTGAAAGCGCCCTACACAAATGACCAATCTTACTTATGACAAAACGAATTAGCTCCAAGTGTTACATCCTACCAACAGTCTGACAAGCATTCAGACGTCTGACAAGTATTCAGACGTGATTGAAGTTGAAATATTACGCAATTAGTGAAATTTATGAAAAGCTGAATAAAGAGAATTTAAATGACATTGAAAAAATAAAGTAC
>JAIUZE010015684.1:0-48164 GCA_022085475.1 Heliosperma pusillum
CTGAGGTCAGGGGATTCCATGGTCTTGCCTCATTCTACAGGAGATTCATCAAAAATTTCAGTTCAATTGTTGCTCCAATTACTGAATGTATGAAGAAAGGAGATTTCAAATGGACTGAACCTGCTCAACAGTCATTTGAAATAATTAAGAAGTTATTATGTGAAGCACCAATCCTGAAATTACCAGATTTAAATTGTTTATTTGAGGTGGAATGTGATGCCAGTGGAGTGGGCATAGGAGCTGTATTAATTCAAAGCCAGAAACCTGTGGCTTATTTCAGTGATAAATTAAATGGAGCCAAGCTGAATTACTCTACCTATGACAAAGAATTTTATGCTTTGGTCAGGGCTCTTATGCATTGGAGCCATTATTTGAAGCCTAAGCCCTTTGTACTGCACGCAGATCATGAGGCCTTAAATGGCCAGCACAAATTGAACCACAGGCATGCTAAATGGGTTGAATTCCTGCAATCCTTTACCTTCTCAAGCAAGTATAAGGAGGGTAAACATAATGTGGTGGCTGATGCACTGTCAAGGAGGCATTCCTTACTGACAGTCATGGAGCAGAAGGTTTTGGGATTTGAATTCATGAAGGAGCTGTACAAGGATGATCCAGACTTCTATGAAGACTGGCTGGCTCAAACAGAAGGTCACAAGGTTCAGGGAACCAAGTACACTCTGCAGCAGGGGTTTTTATTCTATGGCAACAGGCTGTGTGTGCCAAGAGGTTCTTACAGAAACCTGCTGATCAAGGAGGTCCATTCAAGTGGCCTAGGAGGGCATTTTGGAGTTCAGAAAACACTGGACATCCTACAGAATCAGTTTTACTGGCCTAAGATGATGGGGGATGTCCAGATTGTCCTAAGAAGGTGTGCTGTGTGCCAGCAGTCCAAGAGTTCATTTCAAACAGGGACATACACACGTACCAAACAAGCCATGGGAGGATGTAAGCATTGATTTCTGGGTGGCCTTACACAGGACTCAAAGGGGGAAGGATTCCATAATGGTTGTGGTTGACAGGTTCAGCATCTGTTCAGCTCACTTCATAGCCTGTAAGAAAACAGAGGATGCAGCTAGTGTGGCTGAGCTCTATCTCAAGGAAATTGTAAGATTACATGGGATACCAAAGACTATTGTGTCTGACAGGGACACCAAGTTCATGAGCTACTTCTGGAAAACCCTGTGGAGGTTGCTCAACACAAGGCTCCTGTTCAGTACATCTCACCATCCTCAAACAGATGGTCAAACAGAGGTCACTAACAAGACTCTGGGAAGAATTCTAAGGTGTATTGTCAGCAAGTCCTTAAAAGACTGGGATTTGAAGCTGGCACAGGCTGGGTTTGCATTCAACAGGGCACCTTCATCCAGCACTGGCCAGAGTCCATTTGAAGTGGTCTATGGGGTTAATCCTCTCATGCCCTTGGATTTATCAAGTGTGCCTAGGGAAGAGATGAGCTTTGATGCTAAGAAAAGAGCTGAACAGATGCTGAAGCTACATGAGACAGTCAGAAAGCAAATTGAGAAAACAAATGAGGTTTATAAGAAGCAGGCCAGGGTTCCAAGGAAGAAGAAAGAGTTCCAGCCAGGGGATCTGGTATGGATACACCTGAGGAAGGAAAGGTTCCCAGCCAAAAGAAAGAACAAGCTGATGCCAAGAGCTGAGGGTCCATTTGAGATAGTTGAAATAATTGGTCCAAATGCTTACAAGGTTGACCTGCCTGGTGACTATGGAGTGCATGGAACATTCAATGTAGGGGATCTCAACCCTTACTATGAAGACTCTGAGGATGAGCAGGCTGCAGGTTTGAGGACAAACCCTTTTCAACCAGGGGAGGTTGCAACAGGAGTTGAGAGCCAGGCCAACCAGGTTCAGGCCAGTTCAATTGAAGAAATGTCTAAGGTCCAGGTCCAGGCTCAGGTGAAGGAATTTTCCAGTAGTTGATAGAATTCTTTAAAATTCAAATGTGAATTTAGAAGGGAAATTAGATCACAAGCCAAAATCCCAGGTTTCCAGGTTTATGGACCGGGTTTAGGGAAAAGGGAATTCAAATCAAAAGATGAAGAATAAGTGGAAGCTGGGGCTGATCCAGATGAAGTCAAAGGTCTGACTCTTCTGTCATATGGCTAATTAAGATTCCTGGATTTTATGATATTAAGCCGCGGCTAAGGATAGGTCGGCCCACCTGTGCCAACCACTTGACCTAGATTAGCCCTCTTTTTTAGCTTTTGTAGATTGAAGAGACTCTGCCTTAGGCCTAGGATAGGCTCGGAGCGTAACAAACGAGCGGAATGCCCTTTCTTCATAGAAAGCTCGAGACGAAGCCCGGGTTGAAAGACTAAAGACTTGATCGGGTTGATGATTCCCCGCTTTATTTTATGAACGAAGATCGGGGCGAGTGAAATGAATGAAGCTGAGGGTCGGCTGTTAGTGGAGGATATTCCTTCTTTGAAAGAAGTCGTTTTACTTGTGAAAGAAATCGTTTAATGAGCAGTCCTCTTATTCCAGCATGCGACTAAGGACGAGCCCCTCCTGTACGACAGCAGGCTTCCTGAGCGAGCGGAATAATCTCCCATATTAGCGAGTGTAGAAGCGAGAGGCGCCTTTAGCCTATCATGTTTTCCTGTGAATTTTCCTCCTTAAATCAGAATTTATGAGTCTCATATATAAGACAAAAGGGGAAGAATGCTCTTTCTTCTTTGAACTTGTCAGAGTTGCGCCCCGGATCCTGGCCCACGATCCTAGTGAACCTGGGATTTTACTTATTGACTAATGAAATTAAAAAAGAGAAGGGTAATCTCGTATCAATCAATTCCATTCTCGTACGATATTGAGGTAGAATCGTAGAATCATATCTAAATTAACGCATACTTATATGCATTTCACCCGCCATCAGGCAGGAAGATCTTGGCCCTTTTCTATTGTAGTAAGAAACACGCTATGCTCCTCTCTTAGTCTTAAGCCCAAGTGCCATCTTTGGGTGGCCCCTAATTATATATGCTAACGATCGAAAGTCAAAGGTTGGATCTGAGATATCGTATGATATTTATAAATTAGAATAAGGAGACCCAGATTCAGATTCTACAGTGGCAATAGACAAGGAATGAAGCACACGGCATGAGCTCGACTGTCATGTTGGCCAACTCTTCTACTGTACTCAACTTCTTTCATATGCATTTATATTATATTATAAATCCTAGTCCTAAAACCTCAGAATGTGGTTCAGGACGAGCCCCCCGCACAGATCATAGTTGCGTTGTTATGGAACGCCCCTTCCCGGACTTCCTTCACAAGACTTATGGAACGAGCGTAGGGCACTTGCATCCTTAACCGCTAACATGCTAAGCATAGGAAAAGAGATAAGCTACGCTTGGGTCATCCTAAGACTGAGGCTAGGCTTGTTCTGACTTCCTTTAGTAAGGGCTTCGCTCCACCCGTTCCCTCTCTTGTAAGTCGAGGTCTTTCATAACCTATTTTATTTTCTTACCTATTTAAATTTGAATTCGGGTTCGGATATTTAAATTTTGCTTTTTATTGAGCTTTTTATTGAGACAGGTGAGTCGTCAGTTTAAAGAAAAGTGGTGGGCAATGCTTTATTCCGCTCAAATCAAAACGGAAGCAAGAGCATCAGTTTCATCGGGATCTTTGTTCCAAAACAAAAGAAGAAACAAAATAAGAGTTACTTATCTCAGCTACTGGTGAGACAGCGACACCAAAGATTGATCCCGTGATCCTTAACATCATCAATAACAAATAACAGCTGATCCTTTTAATCCTGCTCCCTCTTCAGTGGGCCCCAAGACAAGAAGGTACATGCTATGCTCGTCCCTGACTTGACTAACTCCGCTACGCTACTACTCCTGAACTCGTAACAGCCTGCTTTTTAGCTAACCCTTATCGTTACGGTCGAGATATTTCATAACCCAAGGGTAAGTAAGGGTAAACCCCCTTAATACGGCATATTAGCAAGGACTAAGCTCGAGGTTACGCCACTCTTTTAGCCCCCGCGCCTTGTTATGCTTATGAGTCCTGTTCTTAACGCGGCTTGATTGAGGTACGAAGTCACTCACTCGCCATAACCATAATCAGCCACAATAGCTGTTTTCAACTAAATTACAGGTTGAGAACATATCCTTCTTAAACTTAAAGTAAAGTCCCATGATGTGAAACCTTGAATGCCTAGTAGTACTGAGCAATATCCAACAGCGCCAGTCCTTCTGGTTTGCATTAAAGTTCCTTAAGTAGCCTTCGAGGAGTCCATTTTTTCTCTCCGTCTGAGCTTTCAAAGATATACCGACCGTAGGTATCTGACCATCAGATAACGACAGTCGTCTTCTAACATTACCTACTTTAAAGGGTTTTTAAAAATGTCACATAACATAAACTTTTCATCATCAGAAACAACCAGATTTCCGGCCTCTTGCATTGCATTATCATAACGACAAGAAAAATGCATTAAAAAAAGAAAGATTGCTCTTGGAATGAACCTTTCTCGGTGAAAAAAAGGAATAGCGATGGATTTTTATGGAGCATCCAGGAACAAGAAGATTCAATCGGACGACGAATTCTTACGTGGTCCAAGGAAAGAAAAGGTCCGCTTCCACGATTTCATCTATATTGAATCTTAATATCAGAATAGCTTATATAGTCATGATTCAATTCAGGTCCACTGACTTTTGATTGATTTCTTATTTTTCGGATCTGATTGAAACAATGGAGAAGGAGGAAGACTTTAGGGATTCATAATAGGATATCTTGAATCTCTATGTCCCAGAACATAAAATATGAAAAATTAAGACTAAGACAGGAGTTTCGTGGAAGCCCTTTATCGGATTGGAAGTGATGACTTAAGCCTCTTTCTTAGGGCCTTTAAAGAAAGAGCGTGACTCTGCCGCTTTTTATAAAAAGCAAAGGCCTATTTTATTTGATTCAATTCATGAATTAGCCTACTATGAATAATAATTTATATTATTTATATAATAATATAATTTATATTCATAAAATGAATAATAATATAATAATAATAAAGAATATATAAAATTTTAATTCGTGTTTCTGTTACAACACGGCGAAACTAAATGGTTATAATAAATATAATTAAAAAAAAAAAAAAAATTTTGAGGCTATAGACCTCATTTTCCTGGGATTGTAGTTCAATCGGTCAGAGCACCGCCCTGTCAAGGCGGAAGCTGCGGGTTCGAGCCCCGTCAGTCCCGACCTAGGCGCTCCAAGCGATCAATTCATCTCTCCATCTTCTGTGAAGAGGGGAGAAAAAGAGTAGGATCTAATTCCCAGCGGGAGGATCCTTCTTTTCTTTCGCATTTTTCATCAAACAAATAAAAAGAAAAAGAGTCTCAATTGTGATGGAAGAAAGACATATGTAGGTTGGTACAATCGGAGGTATCACCATATTCAGGATTCAAAGGGATACCGTTCTAGTCTGGCTTTTTTCGATTGTTCCTGATCCGAAAAAAATTTTTTTTTTTTTTGCAGTCTATTAGTGAAATCCGTCGAATGCCGAAAATTACCGGGTTTGATTATAAAATCTTTTATTTTTCTCAAATCAGGAAAGAAAAAGCATTCGTACCTAAAAAGCCCGGTTTCTTTGATTTTATCATTGGTAAAAGTTAATTTCCTTAGTGAAATGGCTCGAGTACTAAGAATGCCCGGTTTCTTTAAAGCTTGGTATCTTTTTGGACCTATTTAGTACTAAAAGGGGGCTTAGTACCTGAAATCCCGGTGTTGGATCAACTTTATCTTCCAGCCGGTGTTTTTCGGACATGAATTGGTGCTTTGACCGACTATTCTATCAAAATTGTTTAGCCATTTGCGGACTCTTGTTACTTTTAAATCCTTAACGTTGACAACCTCACCTACAACTTCAACCCGAACTTCCGCGTCCGTTGCATCTTCGATGCCTCTTTCCGAGACTTCGATGTCTTCTTCCCGCTTCGTAGGAGGACTTTTCAAACACAAAAACTGAGAAAACAGTGTAAATTAAATAAAGGATGTCAAATGTGAGTTTGGGTGCCTTTGAAATAGATGGGCTGGCATTAATCCCCCTCACCCACACGATTTTGCCAGATGTGGCTTGTGTCAATTGTTCAACTTTTAACTTTTGATGACTCACGAACAGGACCCGAGCAAGGAAAAGCTACTTCATTGCGTTGTGAAAAAGGCGAGGCCCTCGAATCCCTATTTTTGGAAAAGACCCCCAGAGGCAAGTGGAGAGAAATAAAGGAGCCTCCTCTTTCTGTTGGTGGAGCTTTAGTGGATAGATTGGGCACAGAGATAGGTATGTTGGCTTTCTCATCGCACTTTAGGCTATATCACTATACCTTCGCTACAGCGTACAAAGATAGCTGCGATTACAACTAATCTATCCTCTTTATATCACTCATATGAAACTATAACGCTAATATATAAGCCAAAGGAAGCCTATTAGGAAAGAAGTTTAGTGCGGGGTTAAGCAAGTGCACTTAGGGAAGGGAATGTAACTTCATATATGAGATTAAATGGTAATCCTGATTCCGCAGAATGAATTGAGGTATGGGTGGAGCATGGATAAGATGTTAGGGCGGATCGGTGATACATAGCTTGGCCGGATGATTGGCCAGATGATTGGCCAGATGAGGGATAGACTAGACGGACTACGCCAGCTAGTTCATCTCTTGATATCACACGGATTGAATGAGGGAGTGAAGTTTACGAAGTGAGTTTGTTGGCGGGTGTAGGAGGCGGAGCGAGCATATTAATATATGTTTTAATTCACATGTGGAAAAACATCTTTTTAAAATAAAAAAGCATCTTCGCTCGTCCGAGACTGCCTTCTCTCAGTCCTCGCTTGTAACAACCAAGCTACCTCTCTATCAGTGCTCAACCCAACCGGTCAAGGAGAGCAGAAACTTATGTTACGAGTCCTCAATGCAGCCTTGAAACCAAAGGTAGCTTGCTTCCTTAAAGAGAAGCCGAACCTGTGTCTTTCACTTTCACCCCAAGTGGGGAATCTATTTAATAATTCGAACAAGGGAGAAGATCTTCTCCAGTCTTTCTAGCTCCATGTGCCTCGCTTCGCTCCTAACCAGCTCGCTTAATAGATCGCTCTGTTACTTTGGAAAAGAGAGATTTCCCTTCTAAGCCGGACTTTTCAACTGATCCTGAGACAGAGACAGATTCAGCTGCCAAACATTCTTCTTCTGGCAAATCTTTTGGAAAGGCAAAAGTCTCTGATGTGATTTTAGGATTGAAATTCAATCGTATCGCGTGCTTCGTTGGATAAGGGAAAGCCCTTGTAACAGCTGGCTCGCCTCATATCTTGCGCTCGTTCGTTCGTTTCACCAGTAAGTAGTTTCGACAGGAAGAGCTCTTAAGTACGAAGAAACCACATTAAAGATGTTTAAGGTATCCTGGGCTAACGATGTGGCAGGGCATGGGCCATAGGCCCCGTAAAAGTAACAGCTGACAATAGGTCTTCTTCATTAGCTATAGTTGTAATGCCATTTAAAAGGTTATGCAGGACTCCTTCTTGCCTATACTCAGGAATTGATGTAGCGAAATCGGCCTTAGCATAGAACATTTACCGCTTGCCTTACTAATAATGGGGAATCTGAATAGGCAACTATGAGAGCAATTTGCCATTGTCCAGAGCAAGTTACTGCGTACCAGAAGTGTTCCCATCTCGCTCTCCTTTCTTTTTGTTTGCTGAAGCCATCAAAGTCAAGCCCTTAGATTATAACAGGAATCTCTCCGCCGGCTCACCTATGAGTCACTCTGATCGCTACTTGTTTGAAGGATCTCTTTCTTCCTGTCTCTAATGAACGAGTGTAGGAGCGAGTGAAATGAGCGAGATAAAGGATGTAGCGAGCCAGTTGTTAAGGAAACGAGCCGGCTGTTAACGGAGCGAGTATACAACGTTCTTTAAGGGCTTTCGTTCGCCACTTTAATAGATAAGAAGCACGCATGCGGTATTTGGGTTGCGGCGAGATCCCGATCGTAACATCTATGAGATCCCTGGTAGTACAGTAGCCCCTGTTCCCGCTGCTAGTGGTAAAGCGGTGGGTGGTATAGTCACTGTTGGCCCCACAATCTGTTGGCACTGCTATTTCTGATCGCGAACCATGAACCTAACTTGCGAACATAACCTCAACCTGTCCAGCTATTCAAGCTTGAAAGGCAGGCCCACTAAACAGCGTCTTTACTTTACTGACACTATTTTATATGTTAATCACTATATGAGGACTCTCGTTCGGTGGTGGCACAATATGTTGACACAACCCTTAATCTCTAATCTCTAAGATGGCTTTAAAGAGTCTACTTAACGCACAGAATGAAGATCCGTATCGAGGCTAATCCCTTTTCTTAGTTTAGGGAGACCCCTATACGATTGACAAGAGATGCTTGCTCTTAAAGGAGTATACACAGGGCCCATCCTTGTTTTCTCGATCCACTATCTTATTCATTAAAAGAAAAGGGTTCACCTTAGACCACCAGGGAATTGAACCCCGAGTACCCAACCGGCATGCGTGGGTAGATTCCTTCTGATCTTGAAACTGAACTACGTAAAGAACGAATATTAACTTTAAAAAAATAAGGAACATAACGAGGGACATTATAACATGGACTCACGACAAAGAGCCCATGCAGGAGGGTTCTTTCAGGACTTGTTCGGAACTATTGGGATGATTCAGTTACCATTTTTTTTACCGGAAGATCTTAACGATGAATACAGACATGGAACGGATTCAGAAACAGAGCCCCTCCGCGGCCTCTTACTTAGGCAGATGAATCTCTTTGAGAGAATCGTGGTGTGCTAAGGGCTGAAGATCGAGTTCATGCTTTTTTTGCTTATGTAAGGATTTCCCTATCGGTTAGCCGGAGAAGGGGGTATTTACTTCCTCCCACTTGAATAGAAGAATAGTAAGGTAGATAAGAAAAGAACCCCATTCCTAGGGGCGTCAACCTCTGGTACCAGCTTTTGCGTTGACTTTTCTTATGCTTATGTGAGAGGAAGGTTTTGGGTAAGAGAGTGACAGTGACATCAATTATTTGCAAACTAAGATTACACGGAAGCGGAAGCCGGCTGTTCGGCTGATAGGTGCTCATTTCTGATTATGAGCTGAAGCGGCTAAACCCGTTGAAGTGAGATCGCCTTTAGCTGGCGAGACTAAAGGATTTGATCCAAGAAATTCCCCTTCTCCTTTCCCTTGAACCGTAACCCCATAAAAAAAACATTTATACCTAAAAAGTCTATAAACACGGGTAAAATGAAAACTTCGAAATTGCTGATGCAGCCTTAAGACAAGAAGCAAATGAAATGAAATAAGCTCTTTTAAAGAAGAAAGGTCGACCTACCCTTTGTCCGAAGGTCGTTTACAGGTAAAGCCCGAGGATTAGGTGTGCCGGGTTTGTCGATACGTAGCAATTGAATCTCGAGGGAGCCTGGTTGAACTTTGGGTGCCGTTGGTTATTAGCCCTCAGCCCCTCGCGCATAAGAAAGACTACATACCTAAAGCTGCGAGAAAGCTCTTTCTTTAATAAGATTAGTTCTTTTGGCATATTCCCAGGGAACATCCAACATCAAATCTTATCTTTAATTAGAAACTTCCTCTTCTTCTGCTTCTTCATCGGGCAAAGCTCTGGTCGAGACGTAGCTATTGAATTCATCGGGCTAGGTTCCCGAAAGAGACGTTCCTTGCTAACGAGTAGCCCAATCTTTTTTTAGCCAAGGGATTTAAGATTTAGATCTTCAACTACTTCCGAGAGAGTCTCATACTACGATACGAGTAGAATACATAAGAGTATAGTCGTAAACAAAAGAATATTTTGACGTATACCTTTTATTGGATTGGATATTGGAAACCTAAAAAGTAGCAATCCTGACTGCGGGAGCAGACCTTTTTGAGATTCATTCTTGCATTCTAGTCTAACTCTCTTTTCTGTCTGTCACTGGATCTCTACTACTTGACTTGCGACTTAAGCTAGCAGACTGAGCTTTAGCTTGAGCGAGAACGAAGGCAGCAATCCAAGCTCTTTTTTAATCGGATAGGTTAAGCTAGGTGTAGTCCGCTTTCTCTACGGTTTTGCTGAACTTGTCAAGCCCGAGGGTCCTTTAGGGCTAAAAAGTCCTTTGAGCCGTAGAATCCCTTTTGTCTTGATTTAGGAGAATAGGCGCATTTCTTAGGTTACGTGCTTTGAGCAATCTGCAGGCAATGCCAATTGACTTACTTTCATAAGTAAGGACAAGAAAGATAATAAAAAAAAGCTCGTGAACCATAACTAATGAGACACTTCATCAACTGATGGAAGAAAGAAATGCAGACTCGTAGGAATGCATTGACAGCTAGTTTTTGGAAATATAATAGGATACGTACGGAATTAACTGAGAGAAAGAAAGGAAGTCCTACTACAGTGGGAAAGAAGAAAAAAAATTCCTTGCTTCGGGTGAGCCAACAAATAAAGGAAAGAAGGGCAAGGCGCCCCAGACTAAAGGCTAGGGAGATGGTTCCAGACCCGGAAAACGATTCCCTCGCTCTACTAAAAAAATGACCCTAGAAGGCCATTCTCCGATATGCAATTAGAAGGAAAAGTCCTAAAGAAAGTGAAGCTCATTCTTCTAGAAGACAATTATCCTCTACGGATTGAACTGCTTTCGGAATGGACCAATGGTTGGCTTACACGACTTCCAAGATTGACAACAATAGAAAGACTAGACGAACAGAGACTGCTGGAAGGGCTGATAGGATTGAACTCAAAGGCAAAAGCGCCCTTAGACGAAGAATAAGATAAAGGCTAGGGGCCTACTTTTCATACTTCCTTACGAAATTGGAGAGGATTAGACCACTACACGGAAAGAACAGACAGACAGATACGAATCCCGCCCTCCTTCTGCGGGGATATTACACGAACTGAAAAGGATAGACGCGAATGGTCCTAGCTAAGGTCATAGGAATAAATTATGCCCTTGGGTCTATTCAACTCAGCAACTCTATCAATCCTGGTTCACCACCAACATGCCTAAACTCGAGGGATTGAACCACCTCCTCGGGAAAGCATGAAGCTTGCTGGCGGCACTAAGCCTACAGTCCGCCTTAGTAAATAGAACGGCGAGCAAGGGCTCAGTGCCGGCGGAAGGAAAAAATCCTTTAACAGCAGCAAAGACTTCGAACTTGAGAGATGGGAAACCTTATCTTAATAGGAAATTAAAATTGACAAAGAATGCGTGAGAACTGGTATGAGAATTAGAACTTTAAGAACTCTTAGACAGGGTAAGAGGACTAGATATTTGAAGTACTGTTCCAAGCCCTACTTGAACATGTCCACACCTTCAACCTATAGACATCTAAAGTCCTTCTCTTTTCTAGCGGCTCTTCCTGAGACTGAGTTTAGTCAAGCCCCAGTCCCGGAGCAAGGGAATCATAATAACGACAAGAAAGTAAGATAAAATTTTTTTAAGAACGATGAACCTACTTGTTTTCTACTAATACTAAAATGCGAGCTCTTATGTTTTAAGTTAGCTCCTTCACTCGTTCTTATCGCCACTTGTTTTATTGATGCAATCGCGGAAAAAAAATGAAATCAAAAAGGCCATCACCATCACCGGCTCTGGCCTATTCATTATGCATTAATGAAACGCCCGCAACAGCTGTTTTCAACTAAAGGAAGTAGCTTACGGGCTTAAGGCAGCTAGTGACTCTGGGGCGAGAAGAAGCTGAGATCCTGTTTCAAGGGAGAGCCCAGCTCACCTGCTTTCGCATCCTTCTCGTGACAATGAAGCAATGCGTACTACTTTCGCCGGAAGATGTATATTGGGCCTGGGCTTGGGCTCCAGGGTTACCACTCAACCGATGATTTCTTGAAATGACTTGCTTCTTTTTTTAAATTAAAAAAAAAGGGGCACCCAAGCCAGGGAATTTAGAGCAGAGGCGTTTGAAGGCAGAGTCGCTTCGAACAGATGCCAAATTAGCGTCTTTCCTTTAAGAAGAGGGGAACTCATCTTTCTTTACCTTCGAAGGCGAAAAAAGAGAACTTTTGTTTTGTTCAAATTCAAATAAAACATTAGCTCACCCTCGTGGGATCGCGACCCTTTAGTTTTGTTTGAGAACCCAGGAAAGTCTTTTGACCCAACCCTTGGACAGGGGACAAGGTCTTCCAGATGTGCTCGCTTCGTAAAAAATGCTTGGATTTAAGATTGGGCTGCAGAGGGGTGGCACCGCTTCTCTTGTCTTAGAGTTTAGGGGCCGGCTTCCTTTGATCCTAGCCGAGATGAAACTGCTTTTCCACTCGATTATTGAAACGAGACAAGGGAAAGAGAGCATGTTAGCGCGACGGGACTAATCTCAGTAAAGACTAGACTCAAATGACAGGATGATATTTCTGAGCCAATTACGATTATTTTTTACTTTATTTAAAATTTTAATTTTAAATTCCACAGGCACAGCAAAGAAAGGCAAATGTTCGGGAAAGATAGACAAAGCAACTTCGGACAAGCGGACAAAGAAGGCAATTAGTCTACTTTTTATGCCTTAAGAATTCAACCAATTACCACTTTAGTAATGAAAAGACCGGGTTTCTTAAAAATTAAAATTTTAAAAGTAAATTTACTAGTAAAATCGCTTGAGTAAGCAAAAAGACCGGCTTGACTGATTATTTTCATAAGCCAAAAACACGAGAAAAGGAAGATTTTCCCTGTTTAGAGCGGAATGAATGATATGTAGCGAGAGGTAGAGCAGGTTCGCGAGTTGGATGTTCATGGCATTGTCCCTTTCCCATTATCCCGTGTGGAAAACAAAGGCTTGTCCCTGGGCTCGAGGCAGCAAAGTCTTATTCTTAATGCTCTAGCGAAGAAAGCAACTTTCATCAGACAAGAAAGTTCATTCCTATCCTGTCCTCACCGAATAAGTAAAGTATTATCTTATATAATAGAAAGTAAATTCAATATTGAACCTTTTATGATTATGAAATTAAAAAAATGTATATGAAAAACTATAAGCTTGCTTAAAGGTATAATTAAAAGAATTCTTGTTCATGTTGCTTACTGTATGCTTAACATAACTTATTCCTTCATTTTTGGGCTTTGATCTCTCTTTTTGAAAGATAAGCATCACTAGTACGACTAAAGACCCACCATCAGGAGGGTAGGCTGAGTTCACCTTGTTAGGTTTTCTCGTTAAGGTCGCTCGGAGGTTCGAACGGATGTATTTTATTGAAAAAAGAGACGTTTAAGTCCAATTAAAAGAAGAAAAGACGCAAGAGAAGAGTTTGCAGAAAAGACAGGAGAGCAAATACCGTTCGTGTTCCACGGATTACCGATTGGTAAACAGTATCCAAGCACTCGCATGAGGCAGGAAGAACCCCATTTATGATTAAATTTTAATTTTCACTTTATTTAATCAATTAAAAGGTAAAAGGGCAGATAACGAGATTTTATACGTAATTATTAATATACATAAAATTAAATTTAATTAAGTATTTTATGAAATTTTTTCAAATCCTCTTTCCTTTATGATTTATTTATGTAACTAAATTCCACACTTTATTCCCTTATTTAAGATTTGAAGATTACGCTTTCAATCATACGAGATTGAACTTGAGCCATATTGACAATTTCGGAGCGATATTGCTACGATTCTACATAAAGAATGATAATTTGGAAGCAAAGTGACCTAGTTTGGTTGGTGAATTTAGCCTAAAAATGAAATGGGTCAAATAAGTAATGCCATTAAAGTCCTATTGTGCCAGGAGATTTAGTCAAGCAGAGCGTGGTCCAAGCTCTGTTAGTAGGGCAAGCGTGATTGCGCCTTTACTTATACTTATGCGCATTCCCATCCTTTTCTTCAATACATCCTGTGCTCACGTAAGAAATTGTCCTAATTTATATTTAAAATGGGACATACTAACTGAACACATGCCATTTGTTGGAATGGACGAGCGGAAGGGTGCAGCGAGTTGGCTGTCCGCGTTATGGAGATAAAAACTAGGATTACGAGTATTTAGGCACTAGCTGTCCTTGTAGCCGCTGTTTCTAAGATAGACAGGGGAGGGCGCTACACAGGCATCATACTTTCTTTAGTCAGAAAAGGCAGTTGAGGTATGGAATGACTCGATCGAAGGGAGAGGATGTTTCACCCTCAGAACAGGAGCATGCAAAGAGAGGAAGGGGGAACGAGTTTGTTGGCCAAGGTGGAGTCGAAGAGGCTGGGAGAGGACAGGTCCCTCCCGTACCATCAGTCCGCAGTGGTAGGGGATTCCCTTCAGAAGGGCATCCTGTTTACCTTTTCTTCCGCTGAAACCTCAGTTGAGGACGTTTAGTCCGTACAGCACGAGAATGAGCTTACTGCACTATTAAGTGAACTTGCTGACTGATTGATCAGGTGGAACAAGCGAAAGAATGAAGCGAGTTGGCTTTTAAAGCCTTGATTGATGACAGCTAGGATTCTGTTTTAATTTTACCATAGGTAAGTGAGATCTTCTTCCCGAAGGAGAAGAGTGCACGTCTCAAAATTTAATTAAGACGATAAAATGACATTACCTATACACCAAGAATAATGCTATGCTCTAGTCTTTCATTGAACCTTGTTTTAATAAGTTGCTAGTCTCTGCTGTATTTTTTACTATCTTAATTCACAATTATAATTAAATTATATTTAATTTAATTTCTTTAACTAATATAATAATTATCTTCTCAATGAGTTAATTAATGTAAATAATCTAAAATAACATTTCAAAGACTTTTTTTTTAATATGTCATTTACAATGTTGTTTCTATTGTTATATAGGAGGACGAAGATATATTAAGTCTAAAGGTCGCACTTTATCCGGTTCAGAGAGGCTGTAAAATCCTGGCCAATTCCAAAAAAGATTACTGAGGTCAGGGGATTCCATGGTCTTGCCTCATTCTACAGGAGATTCATCAAAAATTTCAGTTCAATTGTTGCTCCAATTACTGAATGTATGAAGAAAGGAGATTTCAAATGGACTGAACCTGCTCAACAGTCATTTGAAATAATTAAGAAGTTATTATGTGAAGCACCAATCCTGAAATTACCAGATTTAAATTGTTTATTTGAGGTGGAATGTGATGCCAGTGGAGTGGGCATAGGAGCTGTATTAATTCAAAGCCAGAAACCTGTGGCTTATTTCAGTGATAAATTAAATGGAGCCAAGCTGAATTACTCTACCTATGACAAAGAATTTTATGCTTTGGTCAGGGCTCTTATGCATTGGAGCCATTATTTGAAGCCTAAGCCCTTTGTACTGCACTCAGATCATGAGGCCTTAAATGGCCAGCACAAATTGAACCACAGGCATGCTAAATGGGTTGAATTCCTGCAATCCTTTACCTTCTCAAGCAAGTATAAGGAGGGTAAACATAATGTGGTGGCTGATGCACTGTCAAGGAGGCATTCCTTACTGACAGTCATGGAGCAGAAGGTTTTGGGATTTGAATTCATGAAGGAGCTGTACAAGGATGATCCAGACTTCTATGAAGACTGGCTGGCTCAAACAGAAGGTCACAAGGTTCAGGGAACCAAGTACACTCTGCAGCAGGGGTTTTTATTCTATGGCAACAGGCTGTGTGTGCCAAGAGGTTCTTACAGAAACCTGCTGATCAAGGAGGTCCATTCAAGTGGCCTAGGAGGGCATTTTGGAGTTCAGAAAACACTGGACATCCTACAGAATCAGTTTTACTGGCCTAAGATGATGGGGGATGTCCAGATTGTCCTAAGAAGGTGTGCTGTGTGCCAGCAGTCCAAGAGTTCATTTCAAACAGGGACATACACACGTACCAAACAAGCCATGGGAGGATGTAAGCATTGATTTCTGGGTGGCCTTACACAGGACTCAAAGGGGGAAGGATTCCATAATGGTTGTGGTTGACAGGTTCAGCATCTGTTCAGCTCACTTCATAGCCTGTAAGAAAACAGAGGATGCAGCTAGTGTGGCTGAGCTCTATCTCAAGGAAATTGTAAGATTACATGGGATACCAAAGACTATTGTGTCTGACAGGGACACCAAGTTCATGAGCTACTTCTGGAAAACCCTGTGGAGGTTGCTCAACACAAGGCTCCTGTTCAGTACATCTCACCATCCTCAAACAGATGGTCAAACAGAGGTCACTAACAAGACTCTGGGAAGAATTCTAAGGTGTATTGTCAGCAAGTCCTTAAAAGACTGGGATTTGAAGCTGGCACAGGCTGGGTTTGCATTCAACAGGGCACCTTCATCCAGCACTGGCCAGAGTCCATTTGAAGTGGTCTATGGGGTTAATCCTCTCATGCCCTTGGATTTATCAAGTGTGCCTAGGGAAGAGATGAGCTTTGATGCTAAGAAAAGAGCTGAACAGATGCTGAAGCTACATGAGACAGTCAGAAAGCAAATTGAGAAAACAAATGAGGTTTATAAGAAGCAGGCCAGGGTTCCAAGGAAGAAGAAAGAGTTCCAGCCAGGGGATCTGGTATGGATACACCTGAGGAAGGAAAGGTTCCCAGCCAAAAGAAAGAACAAGCTGATGCCAAGAGCTGAGGGTCCATTTGAGATAGTTGAAATAATTGGTCCAAATGCTTACAAGGTTGACCTGCCTGGTGACTATGGAGTGCATGGAACATTCAATGTAGGGGATCTCAACCCTTACTATGAAGACTCTGAGGATGAGCAGGCTGCAGGTTTGAGGACAAACCCTTTTCAACCAGGGGAGGTTGCAACAGGAGTTGAGAGCCAGGCCAACCAGGTTCAGGCCAGTTCAATTGAAGAAATGTCTAAGGTCCAGGTCCAGGCTCAGGTGAAGGAATTTTCCAGTAGTTGATAGAATTCTTTAAAATTCAAATGTGAATTTAGAAGGGAAATTAGATCACAAGCCAAAATCCCAGGTTTCCAGGTTTATGGACCGGGTTTAGGGAAAAGGGAATTCAAATCAAAAGATGAAGAATAAGTGGAAGCTGGGGCTGATCCAGATGAAGTCAAAGGTCTGACTCTTCTGTCATATGGCTAATTAAGATTCCTGGATTTTATGATATTAAGCCGCGGCTAAGGATAGGTCGGCCCACCTGTGCCAACCACTTGACCTAGATTAGCCCTCTTTTTTAGCTTTTGTAGATTGAAGAGACTCTGCCTTAGGCCTAGGATAGGCTCGGAGCGTAACAAACGAGCGGAATGCCCTTTCTTCATAGAAAGCTCGAGACGAAGCCCGGGTTGAAAGACTAAAGACTTGATCGGGTTGATGATTCCCCGCTTTATTTTATGAACGAAGATCGGGGCGAGTGAAATGAATGAAGCTGAGGGTCGGCTGTTAGTGGAGGATATTCCTTCTTTGAAAGAAGTCGTTTTACTTGTGAAAGAAATCGTTTAATGAGCAGTCCTCTTATTCCAGCATGCGACTAAGGACGAGCCCCTCCTGTACGACAGCAGGCTTCCTGAGCGAGCGGAATAATCTCCCATATTAGCGAGTGTAGAAGCGAGAGGCGCCTTTAGCCTATCATGTTTTCCTGTGAATTTTCCTCCTTAAATCAGAATTTATGAGTCTCATATATAAGACAAAAGGGGAAGAATGCTCTTTCTTCTTTGAACTTGTCAGAGTTGCGCCCCGGATCCTGGCCCACGATCCTAGTGAACCTGGGATTTTACTTATTGACTAATGAAATTAAAAAAGAGAAGGGTAATCTCGTATCAATCAATTCCATTCTCGTACGATATTGAGGTAGAATCGTAGAATCATATCTAAATTAACGCATACTTATATGCATTTCACCCGCCATCAGGCAGGAAGATCTTGGCCCTTTTCTATTGTAGTAAGAAACACGCTATGCTCCTCTCTTAGTCTTAAGCCCAAGTGCCATCTTTGGGTGGCCCCTAATTATATATGCTAACGATCGAAAGTCAAAGGTTGGATCTGAGATATCGTATGATATTTATAAATTAGAATAAGGAGACCCAGATTCAGATTCTACAGTGGCAATAGACAAGGAATGAAGCACACGGCATGAGCTCGACTGTCATGTTGGCCAACTCTTCTACTGTACTCAACTTCTTTCATATGCATTTATATTATATTATAAATCCTAGTCCTAAAACCTCAGAATGTGGTTCAGGACGAGCCCCCCGCACAGATCATAGTTGCGTTGTTATGGAACGCCCCTTCCCGGACTTCCTTCACAAGACTTATGGAACGAGCGTAGGGCACTTGCATCCTTAACCGCTAACATGCTAAGCATAGGAAAAGAGATAAGCTACGCTTGGGTCATCCTAAGACTGAGGCTAGGCTTGTTCTGACTTCCTTTAGTAAGGGCTTCGCTCCACTCTTTCCCTCGATCTCTTGTAAGATGAGGTCTTTCATAACCTATTTTCTTTTCTTACCTATTTAAATTTGAATTCGGGTTTGGATATTTGAATTTTGCTTTTTATTGAGCTTTTTATTGAGACAGGTGAGTCGTCAGTGTAAAGAAAAGTGGTGGGCAATGCTTTATTCCGCTCAAATCAAAACGGAAGCAAGAGCATCAATTTCATCGGGATCTTTGTTCCAAAACAAAAGAATTGAAGAAACAAAATAAGAGTTACTTATCTCAGCTACTGGTGAGACAGCGACACCAAAGATTGATCCCGTGATCCTTAACATCATCAATAACAAATAACAGCTGATCCTTTTAATCCTGCTCCCTCTTCAGTGGGCCCCAAGACAAGAAGGTACATGCTATGCTCGTCCCTGACTTGACTAACTCCGCTACGCTACTACTCCTGAACTCGTAACAGCCTGCTTTTTAGCTAACCCTTATCGTTACGGTCGAGATATTTCATAACCCAAGGGTAAGTAAGGGTAAACCCCCTTAATACGGCATATTAGCAAGGACTAAGCTCGAGGTTACGCCACTCTTTTAGCCCCCGCGCCTTGTTATGCTTATGAGTCCTGTTCTTAACGCGGCTTGATTGAGGTACGAAGTCACTCACTCGCCATAACCATAATCAGCCACAATAGCTGTTTTCAACTAAATTACAGGTTGAGAACATATCCTTCTTAAACTTAAAGTAAAGTCCCATGATGTGAAACCTTGAATGCCTAGTAGTACTGAGCAATATCCAACAGCGCCAGTCCTTCTGGTTTGCATTAAAGTTCCTTAAGTAGCCTTCGAGGAGTCCATTTTTTCTCTCCGTCTGAGCTTTCAAAGATATACCGACCGTAGGTATCTGACCATCAGATAACGACAGTCGTCTTCTAACATTACCTACTTTAAAGGGTTTTTAAAAATGTCACATAACATAAACTTTTCATCATCAGAAACAACCAGATTTCCGGCCTCTTGCATTGCATTATCATAACGACAAGAAAAATGCATTAAAAAAAGAAAGATTGCTCTTGGAATGAACCTTTCTCGGTGAAAAAAAGGAATAGCGATGGATTTTTATGGAGCATCCAGGAACAAGAAGATTCAATCGGACGACGAATTCTTACGTGGTCCAAGGAAAGAAAAGGTCCGCTTCCACGATTTCATCTATATTGAATCTTAATATCAGAATAGCTTATATAGTCATGATTCAATTCAGGTCCACTGACTTTTGATTGATTTCTTATTTTTCGGATCTGATTGAAACAATGGAGAAGGAGGAAGACTTTAGGGATTCATAATAGGATATCTTGAATCTCTATGTCCCAGAACATAAAATATGAAAAATTAAGACTAAGACAGGAGTTTCGTGGAAGCCCTTTATCGGATTGGAAGTGATGACTTAAGCCTCTTTCTTAGGGCCTTTAAAGAAAGAGCGTGACTCTGCCGCTTTTTATAAAAAGCAAAGGCCTATTTTATTTGATTCAATTCATGAATTAGCCTACTATGAATAATAATTTATATTATTTATATAATAATATAATTTATATTCATAAAATGAATAATAATATAATAATAATAAAGAATATATAAAATTTTAATTCGTGTTTCTGTTACAAAACGGCGAAACTAAATGGTTATAATAAATATAATTAAAAAAAAAAAAAAAATTTTGAGGCTATAGACCTCATTTTCCTGGGATTGTAGTTCAATCGGTCAGAGCACCGCCCTGTCAAGGCGGAAGCTGCGGGTTCGAGCCCCGTCAGTCCCGACCTAGGCGCTCCAAGCGATCAATTCATCTCTCCATCTTCTGTGAAGAGGGGAGAAAAAGAGTAGGATCTAATTCCCAGCGGGAGGATCCTTCTTTTCTTTCGCATTTTTCATCAAACAAATAAAAAGAAAAAGAGTCTCAATTGTGATGGAAGAAAGACATATGTAGGTTGGTACAATCGGAGGTATCACCATATTCAGGATTCAAAGGGATACCGTTCTAGTCTGGCTTTTTTCGATTGTTCCTGATCCGAAAAAAATTTTTTTTTTTTTTGCAGTCTATTAGTGAAATCCGTCGAATGCCGAAAATTACCGGGTTTGATTATAAAATCTTTTATTTTTCTCAAATCAGGAAAGAAAAAGCATTCGTACCTAAAAAGCCCGGTTTCTTTGATTTTATCATTGGTAAAAGTTAATTTCCTTAGTGAAATGGCTCGAGTACTAAGAATGCCCGGTTTCTTTAAAGCTTGGTATCTTTTTGGACCTATTTAGTACTAAAAGGGGGCTTAGTACCTGAAATCCCGGTGTTGGATCAACTTTATCTTCCAGCCGGTGTTTTTCGGACATGAATTGGTGCTTTGACCGACTATTCTATCAAAATTGTTTAGCCATTTGCGGACTCTTGTTACTTTTAAATCCTTAACGTTGACAACCTCACCTACAACTTCAACCCGAACTTCCGCGTCCGTTGCATCTTCGATGCCTCTTTCCGAGACTTCGATGTCTTCTTCCCGCTTCGTAGGAGGACTTTTCAAACACAAAAACTGAGAAAACAGTGTAAATTAAATAAAGGATGTCAAATGTGAGTTTGGGTGCCTTTGAAATAGATGGGCTGGCATTAATCCCCCTCACCCACACGATTTTGCCAGATGTGGCTTGTGTCAATTGTTCAACTTTTAACTTTTGATGACTCACGAACAGGACCCGAGCAAGGAAAAGCTACTTCATTGCGTTGTGAAAAAGGCGAGGCCCTCGAATCCCTATTTTTGGAAAAGACCCCCAGAGGCAAGTGGAGAGAAATAAAGGAGCCTCCTCTTTCTGTTGGTGGAGCTTTAGTGGATAGATTGGGCACAGAGATAGGTATGTTGGCTTTCTCATCGCACTTTAGGCTATATCACTATACCTTCGCTACAGCGTACAAAGATAGCTGCGATTACAACTAATCTATCCTCTTTATATCACGCATATGAAACTATAACGCTAATATATAAGCCAAAGGAAGCCTATTAGGAAAGAAGTTTAGTGCGGGGTTAAGCAAGTGCACTTAGGGAAGGGAATGTAACTTCATATATGAGAGTAAATGGTAATCCTGATTCCGCAGAATGAATTGAGGTATGGGTGGAGCATGGATAAGATGTTAGGGCGGATCGGTGATACATAGCTTGGCCGGATGATTGGCCAGATGATTGGCCAGATGAGGGATAGACTAGACGGACTACGCCAGCTAGTTCATCTCTTGATATCACACGGATTGAATGAGGGAGTGAAGTTTACGAAGTGAGTTTGTTGGCGGGTGTAGGAGGCGGAGCGAGCATATTAATATATGTTTTAATTCACATGTGGAAAAACATCTTTTTAAAATAAAAAAGCATCTTCGCTCGTCCGAGACTGCCTTCTCTCAGTCCTCGCTTGTAACAACCAAGCTACCTCTCTATCAGTGCTCAACCCAACCGGTCAAGGAGAGCAGAAACTTATGTTACGAGTCCTCAATGCAGCCTTGAAACCAAAGGTAGCTTGCTTCCTTAAAGAGAAGCCGAACCTGTGTCTTTCACTTTCACCCCAAGGGGGGAATCTATTTAATAATTCGAACAAGGGAGAAGATCTTCTCCAGTCTTTCTAGCTCCATGTGCCTCGCTTCGCTCCTAACCAGCTCGCTTAATAGATCGCGCTGTTACTTTGGAAAAGAGAGATTTCCCTTCTAAGCCGGACTTTTCAACTGATCCTGAGACAGAGACAGATTCAGCTGCCAAACATTCTTCTTCTGGCAAATCTTTTGGAAAGGCAAAAGTCTCTGATGTGATTTTAGGATTGAAATTCAATCGTATCGCGTGCTTCGTTGGATAAGGGAAAGCCCTTGTAACAGCTGGCTCGCCTCATATCTTGCGCTCGTTCGTTCGTTTCACCAGTAAGTAGTTTCGACAGGAAGAGCTCTTAAGTACGAAGAAACCACATTAAAGATGTTTAAGGTATCCTGGGCTAACGATGTGGCAGGGCATGGGCCATAGGCCCCGTAAAAGTAACAGCTGACAATAGGTCTTCTTCATTAGCTATAGTTGTAATGCCATTTAAAAGGTTATGCAGGACTCCTTCTTGCCTATACTCAGGAATTGATGTAGCGAAATCGGCCTTAGCATAGAACATTTACCGCTTGCCTTACTAATAATGGGGAATCTGAATAGGCAACTATGAGAGCAATTTGCCATTGTCCAGAGCAAGTTACTGCGTACCAGAAGTGTTCCCATCTCGCTCTCCTTTCTTTTTGTTTGCTGAAGCCATCAAAGTCAAGCCCTTAGATTATAACAGGAATCTCTCCGCCGGCTCACCTATGAGTCACTCTGATCGCTACTTGTTTGAAGGATCTCTTTCTTCCTGTCTCTAATGAACGAGTGTAGGAGCGAGTGAAATGAGCGAGATAAAGGATGTAGCGAGCCAGTTGTTAAGGAAACGAGCCGGCTGTTAACGGAGCGAGTATACAACGTTCTTTAAGGGCTTTCGTTCGCCACTTTAATAGATAAGAAGCACGCATGCGGTATTTGGGTTGCGGCGAGATCCCGATCGTAACATCTATGAGATCCCTGGTAGTACAGTAGCCCCTGTTCCCGCTGCTAGTGGTAAAGCGGTGGGTGGTATAGTCACTGTTGGCCCCACAATCTGTTGGCACTGCTATTTCTGATCGCGAACCATGAACCTAACTTGCGAACATAACCTCAACCTGTCCAGCTATTCAAGCTTGAAAGGCAGGCCCACTAAACAGCGTCTTTACTTTACTGACACTATTTTATATGTTAATCACTATATGAGGACTCTCGTTCGGTGGTGGCACAATATGTTGACACAACCCTTAATCTCTAATCTCTAAGATGGCTTTAAAGAGTCTACTTAACGCACAGAATGAAGATCCGTATCGAGGCTAATCCCTTTTCTTAGTTTAGGGAGACCCCTATACGATTGACAAGAGATGCTTGCTCTTAAAGGAGTATACACAGGGCCCATCCTTGTTTTCTCGATCCACTATCTTATTCATTAAAAGAAAAGGGTTCACCTTAGACCACCAGGGAATTGAACCCCGAGTACCCAACCGGCATGCGTGGGTAGATTCCTTCTGATCTTGAAACTGAACTACGTAAAGAACGAATATTAACTTTAAAAAAATAAGGAACATAACGAGGGACATTATAACATGGACTCACGACAAAGAGCCCATGCAGGAGGGTTCTTTCAGGACTTGTTCGGAACTATTGGGATGATTCAGTTACCATTTTTTTTACCGGAAGATCTTAACGATGAATACAGACATGGAACGGATTCAGAAACAGAGCCCCTCCGCGGCCTCTTACTTAGGCAGATGAATCTCTTTGAGAGAATCGTGGTGTGCTAAGGGCTGAAGATCGAGTTCATGCTTTTTTTGCTTATGTAAGGATTTCCCTATCGGTTAGCCGGAGAAGGGGGTATTTACTTCCTCCCACTTGAATAGAAGAATAGTAAGGTAGATAAGAAAAGAACCCCATTCCTAGGGGCGTCAACCTCTGGTACCAGCTTTTGCGTTGACTTTTCTTATGCTTATGTGAGAGGAAGGTTTTGGGTAAGAGAGTGACAGTGACATCAATTATTTGCAAACTAAGATTACACGGAAGCGGAAGCCGGCTGTTCGGCTGATAGGTGCTCATTTCTGATTATGAGCTGAAGCGGCTAAACCCGTTGAAGTGAGATCGCCTTTAGCTGGCGAGACTAAAGGATTTGATCCAAGAAATTCCCCTTCTCCTTTCCCTTGAACCGTAACCCCATAAAAAAAACATTTATACCTAAAAAGTCTATAAACACGGGTAAAATGAAAACTTCGAAATTGCTGATGCAGCCTTAAGACAAGAAGCAAATGAAATGAAATAAGCTCTTTTAAAGAAGAAAGGTCGACCTACCCTTTGTCCGAAGGTCGTTTACAGGTAAAGCCCGAGGATTAGGTGTGCCGGGTTTGTCGATACGTAGCAATTGAATCTCGAGGGAGCCTGGTTGAACTTTGGGTGCCGTTGGTTATTAGCCCTCAGCCCCTCGCGCATAAGAAAGACTACATACCTAAAGCTGCGAGAAAGCTCTTTCTTTAATAAGATTAGTTCTTTTGGCATATTCCCAGGGAACATCCAACATCAAATCTTATCTTTAATTAGAAACTTCCTCTTCTTCTGCTTCTTCATCGGGCAAAGCTCTGGTCGAGACGTAGCTATTGAATTCATCGGGCTAGGTTCCCGAAAGAGACGTTCCTTGCTAACGAGTAGCCCAATCTTTTTTTAGCCAAGGGATTTAAGATTTAGATCTTCAACTACTTCCGAGAGAGTCTCATACTACGATACGAGTAGAATACATAAGAGTATAGTCGTAAACAAAAGAATATTTTGACGTATACCTTTTATTGGATTGGATATTGGAAACCTAAAAAGTAGCAATCCTGACTGCGGGAGCAGACCTTTTTGAGATTCATTCTTGCATTCTAGTCTAACTCTCTTTTCTGTCTGTCACTGGATCTCTACTACTTGACTTGCGACTTAAGCTAGCAGACTGAGCTTTAGCTTGAGCGAGAACGAAGGCAGCAATCCAAGCTCTTTTTTAATCGGATAGGTTAAGCTAGGTGTAGTCCGCTTTCTCTACGGTTTTGCTGAACTTGTCAAGCCCGAGGGTCCTTTAGGGCTAAAAAGTCCTTTGAGCCGTAGAATCCCTTTTGTCTTGATTTAGGAGAATAGGCGCATTTCTTAGGTTACGTGCTTTGAGCAATCTGCAGGCAATGCCAATTGACTTACTTTCATAAGTAAGGACAAGAAAGATAATAAAAAAAAGCTCGTGAACCATAACTAATGAGACACTTCATCAACTGATGGAAGAAAGAAATGCAGACTCGTAGGAATGCATTGACAGCTAGTTTTTGGAAATATAATAGGATACGTACGGAATTAACTGAGAGAAAGAAAGGAAGTCCTACTACAGTGGGAAAGAAGAAAAAAAATTCCTTGCTTCGGGTGAGCCAACAAATAAAGGAAAGAAGGGCAAGGCGCCCCAGACTAAAGGCTAGGGAGATGGTTCCAGACCCGGAAAACGATTCCCTCGCTCTACTAAAAAAATGACCCTAGAAGGCCATTCTCCGATATGCAATTAGAAGGAAAAGTCCTAAAGAAAGTGAAGCTCATTCTTCTAGAAGACAATTATCCTCTACGGATTGAACTGCTTTCGGAATGGACCAATGGTTGGCTTACACGACTTCCAAGATTGACAACAATAGAAAGACTAGACGAACAGAGACTGCTGGAAGGGCTGATAGGATTGAACTCAAAGGCAAAAGCGCCCTTAGACGAAGAATAAGATAAAGGCTAGGGGCCTACTTTTCATACTTCCTTACGAAATTGGAGAGGATTAGACCACTACACGGAAAGAACAGACAGACAGATACGAATCCCGCCCTCCTTCTGCGGGGATATTACACGAACTGAAAAGGATAGACGCGAATGGTCCTAGCTAAGGTCATAGGAATAAATTATGCCCTTGGGTCTATTCAACTCAGCAACTCTATCAATCCTGGTTCACCACCAACATGCCTAAACTCGAGGGATTGAACCACCTCCTCGGGAAAGCATGAAGCTTGCTGGCGGCACTAAGCCTACAGTCCGCCTTAGTAAATAGAACGGCGAGCAAGGGCTCAGTGCCGGCGGAAGGAAAAAATCCTTTAACAGCAGCAAAGACTTCGAACTTGAGAGATGGGAAACCTTATCTTAATAGGAAATTAAAATTGACAAAGAATGCGTGAGAACTGGTATGAGAATTAGAACTTTAAGAACTCTTAGACAGGGTAAGAGGACTAGATATTTGAAGTACTGTTCCAAGCCCTACTTGAACATGTCCACACCTTCAACCTATAGACATCTAAAGTCCTTCTCTTTTCTAGCGGCTCTTCCTGAGACTGAGTTTAGTCAAGCCCCAGTCCCGGAGCAAGGGAATCATAATAACGACAAGAAAGTAAGATAAAATTTTTTTAAGAACGATGAACCTACTTGTTTTCTACTAATACTAAAATGCGAGCTCTTATGTTTTAAGTTAGCTCCTTCACTCGTTCTTATCGCCACTTGTTTTATTGATGCAATCGCGGAAAAAAAATGAAATCAAAAAGGCCATCACCATCACCGGCTCTGGCCTATTCATTATGCATTAATGAAACGCCCGCAACAGCTGTTTTCAACTAAAGGAAGTAGCTTACGGGCTTAAGGCAGCTAGTGACTCTGGGGCGAGAAGAAGCTGAGATCCTGTTTCAAGGGAGAGCCCAGCTCACCTGCTTTCGCATCCTTCTCGTGACAATGAAGCAATGCGTACTACTTTCGCCGGAAGATGTATATTGGGCCTGGGCTTGGGCTCCAGGGTTACCACTCAACCGATGATTTCTTGAAATGACTTGCTTCTTTTTTTAAATTAAAAAAAAAGGGGCACCCAAGCCAGGGAATTTAGAGCAGAGGCGTTTGAAGGCAGAGTCGCTTCGAACAGATGCCAAATTAGCGTCTTTCCTTTAAGAAGAGGGGAACTCATCTTTCTTTACCTTCGAAGGCGAAAAAAGAGAACTTTTGTTTTGTTCAAATTCAAATAAAACATTAGCTCACCCTCGTGGGATCGCGACCCTTTAGTTTTGTTTGAGAACCCAGGAAAGTCTTTTGACCCAACCCTTGGACAGGGGACAAGGTCTTCCAGATGTGCTCGCTTCGTAAAAAATGCTTGGATTTAAGATTGGGCTGCAGAGGGGTGGCACCGCTTCTCTTGTCTTAGAGTTTAGGGGCCGGCTTCCTTTGATCCTAGCCGAGATGAAACTGCTTTTCCACTCGATTATTGAAACGAGACAAGGGAAAGAGAGCATGTTAGCGCGACGGGACTAATCTCAGTAAAGACTAGACTCAAATGACAGGATGATATTTCTGAGCCAATTACGATTATTTTTTACTTTATTTAAAATTTTAATTTTAAATTCCACAGGCACAGCAAAGAAAGGCAAATGTTCGGGAAAGATAGACAAAGCAACTTCGGACAAGCGGACAAAGAAGGCAATTAGTCTACTTTTTATGCCTTAAGAATTCAACCAATTACCACTTTAGTAATGAAAAGACCGGGTTTCTTAAAAATTAAAATTTTAAAAGTAAATTTACTAGTAAAATCGCTTGAGTAAGCAAAAAGACCGGCTTGACTGATTATTTTCATAAGCCAAAAACACGAGAAAAGGAAGATTTTCCCTGTTTAGAGCGGAATGAATGATATGTAGCGAGAGGTAGAGCAGGTTCGCGAGTTGGATGTTCATGGCATTGTCCCTTTCCCATTATCCCGTGTGGAAAACAAAGGCTTGTCCCTGGGCTCGAGGCAGCAAAGTCTTATTCTTAATGCTCTAGCGAAGAAAGCAACTTTCATCAGACAAGAAAGTTCATTCCTATCCTGTCCTCACCGAATAAGTAAAGTATTATCTTATATAATAGAAAGTAAATTCAATATTGAACCTTTTATGATTATGAAATTAAAAAAATGTATATGAAAAACTATAAGCTTGCTTAAAGGTATAATTAAAAGAATTCTTGTTCATGTTGCTTACTGTATGCTTAACATAACTTATTCCTTCATTTTTGGGCTTTGATCTCTCTTTTTGAAAGATAAGCATCACTAGTACGACTAAAGACCCACCATCAGGAGGGTAGGCTGAGTTCACCTTGTTAGGTTTTCTCGTTAAGGTCGCTCGGAGGTTCGAACGGATGTATTTTATTGAAAAAAGAGACGTTTAAGTCCAATTAAAAGAAGAAAAGACGCAAGAGAAGAGTTTGCAGAAAAGACAGGAGAGCAAATACCGTTCGTGTTCCACGGATTACCGATTGGTAAACAGTATCCAAGCACTCGCATGAGGCAGGAAGAACCCCATTTATGATTAAATTTTAATTTTCACTTTATTTAATCAATTAAAAGGTAAAAGGGCAGATAACGAGATTTTATACGTAATTATTAATATACATAAAATTAAATTTAATTAAGTATTTTATGAAATTTTTTCAAATCCTCTTTCCTTTATGATTTATTTATGTAACTAAATTCCACACTTTATTCCCTTATTTAAGATTTGAAGATTACGCTTTCAATCATACGAGATTGAACTTGAGCCATATTGACAATTTCGGAGCGATATTGCTACGATTCTACATAAAGAATGATAATTTGGAAGCAAAGTGACCTAGTTTGGTTGGTGAATTTAGCCTAAAAATGAAATGGGTCAAATAAGTAATGCCATTAAAGTCCTATTGTGCCAGGAGATTTAGTCAAGCAGAGCGTGGTCCAAGCTCTGTTAGTAGGGCAAGCGTGATTGCGCCTTTACTTATACTTATGCGCATTCCCATCCTTTTCTTCAATACATCCTGTGCTCACGTAAGAAATTGTCCTAATTTATATTTAAAATGGGACATACTAACTGAACACATGCCATTTGTTGGAATGGACGAGCGGAAGGGTGCAGCGAGTTGGCTGTCCGCGTTATGGAGATAAAAACTAGGATTACGAGTATTTAGGCACTAGCTGTCCTTGTAGCCGCTGTTTCTAAGATAGACAGGGGAGGGCGCTACACAGGCATCATACTTTCTTTAGTCAGAAAAGGCAGTTGAGGTATGGAATGACTCGATCGAAGGGAGAGGATGTTTCACCCTCAGAACAGGAGCATGCAAAGAGAGGAAGGGGGAACGAGTTTGTTGGCCAAGGTGGAGTCGAAGAGGCTGGGAGAGGACAGGTCCCTCCCGTACCATCAGTCCGCAGTGGTAGGGGATTCCCTTCAGAAGGGCATCCTGTTTACCTTTTCTTCCGCTGAAACCTCAGTTGAGGACGTTTAGTCCGTACAGCACGAGAATGAGCTTACTGCACTATTAAGTGAACTTGCTGACTGATTGATCAGGTGGAACAAGCGAAAGAATGAAGCGAGTTGGCTTTTAAAGCCTTGATTGATGACAGCTAGGATTCTGTTTTAATTTTACCATAGGTAAGTGAGATCTTCTTCCCGAAGGAGAAGAGTGCACGTCTCAAAATTTAATTAAGACGATAAAATGACATTACCTATACACCAAGAATAATGCTATGCTCTAGTCTTTCATTGAACCTTGTTTTAATAAGTTGCTAGTCTCTGCTGTATTTTTTACTATCTTAATTCACAATTATAATTAAATTATATTTAATTTAATTTCTTTAACTAATATAATAATTATCTTCTCAATGAGTTAATTAATGTAAATAATCTAAAATAACATTTCAAAGACTTTTTTTTTAATATGTCATTTACAATGTTGTTTCTATTGTTATATAGGAGGACGAAGATATATTAAGTCTAAAGGTCGCACTTTATCCGGTTCAGAGAGGCTGTAAAATCCTGGCCAATTCCAAAAAAGATTACTGAGGTCAGGGGATTCCATGGTCTTGCCTCATTCTACAGGAGATTCATCAAAAATTTCAGTTCAATTGTTGCTCCAATTACTGAATGTATGAAGAAAGGAGATTTCAAATGGACTGAACCTGCTCAACAGTCATTTGAAATAATTAAGAAGTTATTATGTGAAGCACCAATCCTGAAATTACCAGATTTAAATTGTTTATTTGAGGTGGAATGTGATGCCAGTGGAGTGGGCATAGGAGCTGTATTAATTCAAAGCCAGAAACCTGTGGCTTATTTCAGTGATAAATTAAATGGAGCCAAGCTGAATTACTCTACCTATGACAAAGAATTTTATGCTTTGGTCAGGGCTCTTATGCATTGGAGCCATTATTTGAAGCCTAAGCCCTTTGTACTGCACTCAGATCATGAGGCCTTAAATGGCCAGCACAAATTGAACCACAGGCATGCTAAATGGGTTGAATTCCTGCAATCCTTTACCTTCTCAAGCAAGTATAAGGAGGGTAAACATAATGTGGTGGCTGATGCACTGTCAAGGAGGCATTCCTTACTGACAGTCATGGAGCAGAAGGTTTTGGGATTTGAATTCATGAAGGAGCTGTACAAGGATGATCCAGACTTCTATGAAGACTGGCTGGCTCAAACAGAAGGTCACAAGGTTCAGGGAACCAAGTACACTCTGCAGCAGGGGTTTTTATTCTATGGCAACAGGCTGTGTGTGCCAAGAGGTTCTTACAGAAACCTGCTGATCAAGGAGGTCCATTCAAGTGGCCTAGGAGGGCATTTTGGAGTTCAGAAAACACTGGACATCCTACAGAATCAGTTTTACTGGCCTAAGATGATGGGGGATGTCCAGATTGTCCTAAGAAGGTGTGCTGTGTGCCAGCAGTCCAAGAGTTCATTTCAAACAGGGACATACACACGTACCAAACAAGCCATGGGAGGATGTAAGCATTGATTTCTGGGTGGCCTTACACAGGACTCAAAGGGGGAAGGATTCCATAATGGTTGTGGTTGACAGGTTCAGCATCTGTTCAGCTCACTTCATAGCCTGTAAGAAAACAGAGGATGCAGCTAGTGTGGCTGAGCTCTATCTCAAGGAAATTGTAAGATTACATGGGATACCAAAGACTATTGTGTCTGACAGGGACACCAAGTTCATGAGCTACTTCTGGAAAACCCTGTGGAGGTTGCTCAACACAAGGCTCCTGTTCAGTACATCTCACCATCCTCAAACAGATGGTCAAACAGAGGTCACTAACAAGACTCTGGGAAGAATTCTAAGGTGTATTGTCAGCAAGTCCTTAAAAGACTGGGATTTGAAGCTGGCACAGGCTGGGTTTGCATTCAACAGGGCACCTTCATCCAGCACTGGCCAGAGTCCATTTGAAGTGGTCTATGGGGTTAATCCTCTCATGCCCTTGGATTTATCAAGTGTGCCTAGGGAAGAGATGAGCTTTGATGCTAAGAAAAGAGCTGAACAGATGCTGAAGCTACATGAGACAGTCAGAAAGCAAATTGAGAAAACAAATGAGGTTTATAAGAAGCAGGCCAGGGTTCCAAGGAAGAAGAAAGAGTTCCAGCCAGGGGATCTGGTATGGATACACCTGAGGAAGGAAAGGTTCCCAGCCAAAAGAAAGAACAAGCTGATGCCAAGAGCTGAGGGTCCATTTGAGATAGTTGAAATAATTGGTCCAAATGCTTACAAGGTTGACCTGCCTGGTGACTATGGAGTGCATGGAACATTCAATGTAGGGGATCTCAACCCTTACTATGAAGACTCTGAGGATGAGCAGGCTGCAGGTTTGAGGACAAACCCTTTTCAACCAGGGGAGGTTGCAACAGGAGTTGAGAGCCAGGCCAACCAGGTTCAGGCCAGTTCAATTGAAGAAATGTCTAAGGTCCAGGTCCAGGCTCAGGTGAAGGAATTTTCCAGTAGTTGATAGAATTCTTTAAAATTCAAATGTGAATTTAGAAGGGAAATTAGATCACAAGCCAAAATCCCAGGTTTCCAGGTTTATGGACCGGGTTTAGGGAAAAGGGAATTCAAATCAAAAGATGAAGAATAAGTGGAAGCTGGGGCTGATCCAGATGAAGTCAAAGGTCTGACTCTTCTGTCATATGGCTAATTAAGATTCCTGGATTTTATGATATTAAGCCGCGGCTAAGGATAGGTCGGCCCACCTGTGCCAACCACTTGACCTAGATTAGCCCTCTTTTTTAGCTTTTGTAGATTGAAGAGACTCTGCCTTAGGCCTAGGATAGGCTCGGAGCGTAACAAACGAGCGGAATGCCCTTTCTTCATAGAAAGCTCGAGACGAAGCCCGGGTTGAAAGACTAAAGACTTGATCGGGTTGATGATTCCCCGCTTTATTTTATGAACGAAGATCGGGGCGAGTGAAATGAATGAAGCTGAGGGTCGGCTGTTAGTGGAGGATATTCCTTCTTTGAAAGAAGTCGTTTTACTTGTGAAAGAAATCGTTTAATGAGCAGTCCTCTTATTCCAGCATGCGACTAAGGACGAGCCCCTCCTGTACGACAGCAGGCTTCCTGAGCGAGCGGAATAATCTCCCATATTAGCGAGTGTAGAAGCGAGAGGCGCCTTTAGCCTATCATGTTTTCCTGTGAATTTTCCTCCTTAAATCAGAATTTATGAGTCTCATATATAAGACAAAAGGGGAAGAATGCTCTTTCTTCTTTGAACTTGTCAGAGTTGCGCCCCGGATCCTGGCCCACGATCCTAGTGAACCTGGGATTTTACTTATTGACTAATGAAATTAAAAAAGAGAAGGGTAATCTCGTATCAATCAATTCCATTCTCGTACGATATTGAGGTAGAATCGTAGAATCATATCTAAATTAACGCATACTTATATGCATTTCACCCGCCATCAGGCAGGAAGATCTTGGCCCTTTTCTATTGTAGTAAGAAACACGCTATGCTCCTCTCTTAGTCTTAAGCCCAAGTGCCATCTTTGGGTGGCCCCTAATTATATATGCTAACGATCGAAAGTCAAAGGTTGGATCTGAGATATCGTATGATATTTATAAATTAGAATAAGGAGACCCAGATTCAGATTCTACAGTGGCAATAGACAAGGAATGAAGCACACGGCATGAGCTCGACTGTCATGTTGGCCAACTCTTCTACTGTACTCAACTTCTTTCATATGCATTTATATTATATTATAAATCCTAGTCCTAAAACCTCAGAATGTGGTTCAGGACGAGCCCCCCGCACAGATCATAGTTGCGTTGTTATGGAACGCCCCTTCCCGGACTTCCTTCACAAGACTTATGGAACGAGCGTAGGGCACTTGCATCCTTAACCGCTAACATGCTAAGCATAGGAAAAGAGATAAGCTACGCTTGGGTCATCCTAAGACTGAGGCTAGGCTTGTTCTGACTTCCTTTAGTAAGGGCTTCGCTCCACCCGTTCCCTCTCTTGTAAGTCGAGGTCTTTCATAACCTATTTTATTTTCTTACCTATTTAAATTTGAATTCGGGTTCGGATATTTAAATTTTGCTTTTTATTGAGCTTTTTATTGAGACAGGTGAGTCGTCAGTTTAAAGAAAAGTGGTGGGCAATGCTTTATTCCGCTCAAATCAAAACGGAAGCAAGAGCATCAGTTTCATCGGGATCTTTGTTCCAAAACAAAAGAAGAAACAAAATAAGAGTTACTTATCTCAGCTACTGGTGAGACAGCGACACCAAAGATTGATCCCGTGATCCTTAACATCATCAATAACAAATAACAGCTGATCCTTTTAATCCTGCTCCCTCTTCAGTGGGCCCCAAGACAAGAAGGTACATGCTATGCTCGTCCCTGACTTGACTAACTCCGCTACGCTACTACTCCTGAACTCGTAACAGCCTGCTTTTTAGCTAACCCTTATCGTTACGGTCGAGATATTTCATAACCCAAGGGTAAGTAAGGGTAAACCCCCTTAATACGGCATATTAGCAAGGACTAAGCTCGAGGTTACGCCACTCTTTTAGCCCCCGCGCCTTGTTATGCTTATGAGTCCTGTTCTTAACGCGGCTTGATTGAGGTACGAAGTCACTCACTCGCCATAACCATAATCAGCCACAATAGCTGTTTTCAACTAAATTACAGGTTGAGAACATATCCTTCTTAAACTTAAAGTAAAGTCCCATGATGTGAAACCTTGAATGCCTAGTAGTACTGAGCAATATCCAACAGCGCCAGTCCTTCTGGTTTGCATTAAAGTTCCTTAAGTAGCCTTCGAGGAGTCCATTTTTTCTCTCCGTCTGAGCTTTCAAAGATATACCGACCGTAGGTATCTGACCATCAGATAACGACAGTCGTCTTCTAACATTACCTACTTTAAAGGGTTTTTAAAAATGTCACATAACATAAACTTTTCATCATCAGAAACAACCAGATTTCCGGCCTCTTGCATTGCATTATCATAACGACAAGAAAAATGCATTAAAAAAAGAAAGATTGCTCTTGGAATGAACCTTTCTCGGTGAAAAAAAGGAATAGCGATGGATTTTTATGGAGCATCCAGGAACAAGAAGATTCAATCGGACGACGAATTCTTACGTGGTCCAAGGAAAGAAAAGGTCCGCTTCCACGATTTCATCTATATTGAATCTTAATATCAGAATAGCTTATATAGTCATGATTCAATTCAGGTCCACTGACTTTTGATTGATTTCTTATTTTTCGGATCTGATTGAAACAATGGAGAAGGAGGAAGACTTTAGGGATTCATAATAGGATATCTTGAATCTCTATGTCCCAGAACATAAAATATGAAAAATTAAGACTAAGACAGGAGTTTCGTGGAAGCCCTTTATCGGATTGGAAGTGATGACTTAAGCCTCTTTCTTAGGGCCTTTAAAGAAAGAGCGTGACTCTGCCGCTTTTTATAAAAAGCAAAGGCCTATTTTATTTGATTCAATTCATGAATTAGCCTACTATGAATAATAATTTATATTATTTATATAATAATATAATTTATATTCATAAAATGAATAATAATATAATAATAATAAAGAATATATAAAATTTTAATTCGTGTTTCTGTTACAACACGGCGAAACTAAATGGTTATAATAAATATAATTAAAAAAAAAAAAAAAATTTTGAGGCTATAGACCTCATTTTCCTGGGATTGTAGTTCAATCGGTCAGAGCACCGCCCTGTCAAGGCGGAAGCTGCGGGTTCGAGCCCCGTCAGTCCCGACCTAGGCGCTCCAAGCGATCAATTCATCTCTCCATCTTCTGTGAAGAGGGGAGAAAAAGAGTAGGATCTAATTCCCAGCGGGAGGATCCTTCTTTTCTTTCGCATTTTTCATCAAACAAATAAAAAGAAAAAGAGTCTCAATTGTGATGGAAGAAAGACATATGTAGGTTGGTACAATCGGAGGTATCACCATATTCAGGATTCAAAGGGATACCGTTCTAGTCTGGCTTTTTTCGATTGTTCCTGATCCGAAAAAAATTTTTTTTTTTTTTGCAGTCTATTAGTGAAATCCGTCGAATGCCGAAAATTACCGGGTTTGATTATAAAATCTTTTATTTTTCTCAAATCAGGAAAGAAAAAGCATTCGTACCTAAAAAGCCCGGTTTCTTTGATTTTATCATTGGTAAAAGTTAATTTCCTTAGTGAAATGGCTCGAGTACTAAGAATGCCCGGTTTCTTTAAAGCTTGGTATCTTTTTGGACCTATTTAGTACTAAAAGGGGGCTTAGTACCTGAAATCCCGGTGTTGGATCAACTTTATCTTCCAGCCGGTGTTTTTCGGACATGAATTGGTGCTTTGACCGACTATTCTATCAAAATTGTTTAGCCATTTGCGGACTCTTGTTACTTTTAAATCCTTAACGTTGACAACCTCACCTACAACTTCAACCCGAACTTCCGCGTCCGTTGCATCTTCGATGCCTCTTTCCGAGACTTCGATGTCTTCTTCCCGCTTCGTAGGAGGACTTTTCAAACACAAAAACTGAGAAAACAGTGTAAATTAAATAAAGGATGTCAAATGTGAGTTTGGGTGCCTTTGAAATAGATGGGCTGGCATTAATCCCCCTCACCCACACGATTTTGCCAGATGTGGCTTGTGTCAATTGTTCAACTTTTAACTTTTGATGACTCACGAACAGGACCCGAGCAAGGAAAAGCTACTTCATTGCGTTGTGAAAAAGGCGAGGCCCTCGAATCCCTATTTTTGGAAAAGACCCCCAGAGGCAAGTGGAGAGAAATAAAGGAGCCTCCTCTTTCTGTTGGTGGAGCTTTAGTGGATAGATTGGGCACAGAGATAGGTATGTTGGCTTTCTCATCGCACTTTAGGCTATATCACTATACCTTCGCTACAGCGTACAAAGATAGCTGCGATTACAACTAATCTATCCTCTTTATATCACTCATATGAAACTATAACGCTAATATATAAGCCAAAGGAAGCCTATTAGGAAAGAAGTTTAGTGCGGGGTTAAGCAAGTGCACTTAGGGAAGGGAATGTAACTTCATATATGAGATTAAATGGTAATCCTGATTCCGCAGAATGAATTGAGGTATGGGTGGAGCATGGATAAGATGTTAGGGCGGATCGGTGATACATAGCTTGGCCGGATGATTGGCCAGATGATTGGCCAGATGAGGGATAGACTAGACGGACTACGCCAGCTAGTTCATCTCTTGATATCACACGGATTGAATGAGGGAGTGAAGTTTACGAAGTGAGTTTGTTGGCGGGTGTAGGAGGCGGAGCGAGCATATTAATATATGTTTTAATTCACATGTGGAAAAACATCTTTTTAAAATAAAAAAGCATCTTCGCTCGTCCGAGACTGCCTTCTCTCAGTCCTCGCTTGTAACAACCAAGCTACCTCTCTATCAGTGCTCAACCCAACCGGTCAAGGAGAGCAGAAACTTATGTTACGAGTCCTCAATGCAGCCTTGAAACCAAAGGTAGCTTGCTTCCTTAAAGAGAAGCCGAACCTGTGTCTTTCACTTTCACCCCAAGTGGGGAATCTATTTAATAATTCGAACAAGGGAGAAGATCTTCTCCAGTCTTTCTAGCTCCATGTGCCTCGCTTCGCTCCTAACCAGCTCGCTTAATAGATCGCTCTGTTACTTTGGAAAAGAGAGATTTCCCTTCTAAGCCGGACTTTTCAACTGATCCTGAGACAGAGACAGATTCAGCTGCCAAACATTCTTCTTCTGGCAAATCTTTTGGAAAGGCAAAAGTCTCTGATGTGATTTTAGGATTGAAATTCAATCGTATCGCGTGCTTCGTTGGATAAGGGAAAGCCCTTGTAACAGCTGGCTCGCCTCATATCTTGCGCTCGTTCGTTCGTTTCACCAGTAAGTAGTTTCGACAGGAAGAGCTCTTAAGTACGAAGAAACCACATTAAAGATGTTTAAGGTATCCTGGGCTAACGATGTGGCAGGGCATGGGCCATAGGCCCCGTAAAAGTAACAGCTGACAATAGGTCTTCTTCATTAGCTATAGTTGTAATGCCATTTAAAAGGTTATGCAGGACTCCTTCTTGCCTATACTCAGGAATTGATGTAGCGAAATCGGCCTTAGCATAGAACATTTACCGCTTGCCTTACTAATAATGGGGAATCTGAATAGGCAACTATGAGAGCAATTTGCCATTGTCCAGAGCAAGTTACTGCGTACCAGAAGTGTTCCCATCTCGCTCTCCTTTCTTTTTGTTTGCTGAAGCCATCAAAGTCAAGCCCTTAGATTATAACAGGAATCTCTCCGCCGGCTCACCTATGAGTCACTCTGATCGCTACTTGTTTGAAGGATCTCTTTCTTCCTGTCTCTAATGAACGAGTGTAGGAGCGAGTGAAATGAGCGAGATAAAGGATGTAGCGAGCCAGTTGTTAAGGAAACGAGCCGGCTGTTAACGGAGCGAGTATACAACGTTCTTTAAGGGCTTTCGTTCGCCACTTTAATAGATAAGAAGCACGCATGCGGTATTTGGGTTGCGGCGAGATCCCGATCGTAACATCTATGAGATCCCTGGTAGTACAGTAGCCCCTGTTCCCGCTGCTAGTGGTAAAGCGGTGGGTGGTATAGTCACTGTTGGCCCCACAATCTGTTGGCACTGCTATTTCTGATCGCGAACCATGAACCTAACTTGCGAACATAACCTCAACCTGTCCAGCTATTCAAGCTTGAAAGGCAGGCCCACTAAACAGCGTCTTTACTTTACTGACACTATTTTATATGTTAATCACTATATGAGGACTCTCGTTCGGTGGTGGCACAATATGTTGACACAACCCTTAATCTCTAATCTCTAAGATGGCTTTAAAGAGTCTACTTAACGCACAGAATGAAGATCCGTATCGAGGCTAATCCCTTTTCTTAGTTTAGGGAGACCCCTATACGATTGACAAGAGATGCTTGCTCTTAAAGGAGTATACACAGGGCCCATCCTTGTTTTCTCGATCCACTATCTTATTCATTAAAAGAAAAGGGTTCACCTTAGACCACCAGGGAATTGAACCCCGAGTACCCAACCGGCATGCGTGGGTAGATTCCTTCTGATCTTGAAACTGAACTACGTAAAGAACGAATATTAACTTTAAAAAAATAAGGAACATAACGAGGGACATTATAACATGGACTCACGACAAAGAGCCCATGCAGGAGGGTTCTTTCAGGACTTGTTCGGAACTATTGGGATGATTCAGTTACCATTTTTTTTACCGGAAGATCTTAACGATGAATACAGACATGGAACGGATTCAGAAACAGAGCCCCTCCGCGGCCTCTTACTTAGGCAGATGAATCTCTTTGAGAGAATCGTGGTGTGCTAAGGGCTGAAGATCGAGTTCATGCTTTTTTTGCTTATGTAAGGATTTCCCTATCGGTTAGCCGGAGAAGGGGGTATTTACTTCCTCCCACTTGAATAGAAGAATAGTAAGGTAGATAAGAAAAGAACCCCATTCCTAGGGGCGTCAACCTCTGGTACCAGCTTTTGCGTTGACTTTTCTTATGCTTATGTGAGAGGAAGGTTTTGGGTAAGAGAGTGACAGTGACATCAATTATTTGCAAACTAAGATTACACGGAAGCGGAAGCCGGCTGTTCGGCTGATAGGTGCTCATTTCTGATTATGAGCTGAAGCGGCTAAACCCGTTGAAGTGAGATCGCCTTTAGCTGGCGAGACTAAAGGATTTGATCCAAGAAATTCCCCTTCTCCTTTCCCTTGAACCGTAACCCCATAAAAAAAACATTTATACCTAAAAAGTCTATAAACACGGGTAAAATGAAAACTTCGAAATTGCTGATGCAGCCTTAAGACAAGAAGCAAATGAAATGAAATAAGCTCTTTTAAAGAAGAAAGGTCGACCTACCCTTTGTCCGAAGGTCGTTTACAGGTAAAGCCCGAGGATTAGGTGTGCCGGGTTTGTCGATACGTAGCAATTGAATCTCGAGGGAGCCTGGTTGAACTTTGGGTGCCGTTGGTTATTAGCCCTCAGCCCCTCGCGCATAAGAAAGACTACATACCTAAAGCTGCGAGAAAGCTCTTTCTTTAATAAGATTAGTTCTTTTGGCATATTCCCAGGGAACATCCAACATCAAATCTTATCTTTAATTAGAAACTTCCTCTTCTTCTGCTTCTTCATCGGGCAAAGCTCTGGTCGAGACGTAGCTATTGAATTCATCGGGCTAGGTTCCCGAAAGAGACGTTCCTTGCTAACGAGTAGCCCAATCTTTTTTTAGCCAAGGGATTTAAGATTTAGATCTTCAACTACTTCCGAGAGAGTCTCATACTACGATACGAGTAGAATACATAAGAGTATAGTCGTAAACAAAAGAATATTTTGACGTATACCTTTTATTGGATTGGATATTGGAAACCTAAAAAGTAGCAATCCTGACTGCGGGAGCAGACCTTTTTGAGATTCATTCTTGCATTCTAGTCTAACTCTCTTTTCTGTCTGTCACTGGATCTCTACTACTTGACTTGCGACTTAAGCTAGCAGACTGAGCTTTAGCTTGAGCGAGAACGAAGGCAGCAATCCAAGCTCTTTTTTAATCGGATAGGTTAAGCTAGGTGTAGTCCGCTTTCTCTACGGTTTTGCTGAACTTGTCAAGCCCGAGGGTCCTTTAGGGCTAAAAAGTCCTTTGAGCCGTAGAATCCCTTTTGTCTTGATTTAGGAGAATAGGCGCATTTCTTAGGTTACGTGCTTTGAGCAATCTGCAGGCAATGCCAATTGACTTACTTTCATAAGTAAGGACAAGAAAGATAATAAAAAAAAGCTCGTGAACCATAACTAATGAGACACTTCATCAACTGATGGAAGAAAGAAATGCAGACTCGTAGGAATGCATTGACAGCTAGTTTTTGGAAATATAATAGGATACGTACGGAATTAACTGAGAGAAAGAAAGGAAGTCCTACTACAGTGGGAAAGAAGAAAAAAAATTCCTTGCTTCGGGTGAGCCAACAAATAAAGGAAAGAAGGGCAAGGCGCCCCAGACTAAAGGCTAGGGAGATGGTTCCAGACCCGGAAAACGATTCCCTCGCTCTACTAAAAAAATGACCCTAGAAGGCCATTCTCCGATATGCAATTAGAAGGAAAAGTCCTAAAGAAAGTGAAGCTCATTCTTCTAGAAGACAATTATCCTCTACGGATTGAACTGCTTTCGGAATGGACCAATGGTTGGCTTACACGACTTCCAAGATTGACAACAATAGAAAGACTAGACGAACAGAGACTGCTGGAAGGGCTGATAGGATTGAACTCAAAGGCAAAAGCGCCCTTAGACGAAGAATAAGATAAAGGCTAGGGGCCTACTTTTCATACTTCCTTACGAAATTGGAGAGGATTAGACCACTACACGGAAAGAACAGACAGACAGATACGAATCCCGCCCTCCTTCTGCGGGGATATTACACGAACTGAAAAGGATAGACGCGAATGGTCCTAGCTAAGGTCATAGGAATAAATTATGCCCTTGGGTCTATTCAACTCAGCAACTCTATCAATCCTGGTTCACCACCAACATGCCTAAACTCGAGGGATTGAACCACCTCCTCGGGAAAGCATGAAGCTTGCTGGCGGCACTAAGCCTACAGTCCGCCTTAGTAAATAGAACGGCGAGCAAGGGCTCAGTGCCGGCGGAAGGAAAAAATCCTTTAACAGCAGCAAAGACTTCGAACTTGAGAGATGGGAAACCTTATCTTAATAGGAAATTAAAATTGACAAAGAATGCGTGAGAACTGGTATGAGAATTAGAACTTTAAGAACTCTTAGACAGGGTAAGAGGACTAGATATTTGAAGTACTGTTCCAAGCCCTACTTGAACATGTCCACACCTTCAACCTATAGACATCTAAAGTCCTTCTCTTTTCTAGCGGCTCTTCCTGAGACTGAGTTTAGTCAAGCCCCAGTCCCGGAGCAAGGGAATCATAATAACGACAAGAAAGTAAGATAAAATTTTTTTAAGAACGATGAACCTACTTGTTTTCTACTAATACTAAAATGCGAGCTCTTATGTTTTAAGTTAGCTCCTTCACTCGTTCTTATCGCCACTTGTTTTATTGATGCAATCGCGGAAAAAAAATGAAATCAAAAAGGCCATCACCATCACCGGCTCTGGCCTATTCATTATGCATTAATGAAACGCCCGCAACAGCTGTTTTCAACTAAAGGAAGTAGCTTACGGGCTTAAGGCAGCTAGTGACTCTGGGGCGAGAAGAAGCTGAGATCCTGTTTCAAGGGAGAGCCCAGCTCACCTGCTTTCGCATCCTTCTCGTGACAATGAAGCAATGCGTACTACTTTCGCCGGAAGATGTATATTGGGCCTGGGCTTGGGCTCCAGGGTTACCACTCAACCGATGATTTCTTGAAATGACTTGCTTCTTTTTTTAAATTAAAAAAAAAGGGGCACCCAAGCCAGGGAATTTAGAGCAGAGGCGTTTGAAGGCAGAGTCGCTTCGAACAGATGCCAAATTAGCGTCTTTCCTTTAAGAAGAGGGGAACTCATCTTTCTTTACCTTCGAAGGCGAAAAAAGAGAACTTTTGTTTTGTTCAAATTCAAATAAAACATTAGCTCACCCTCGTGGGATCGCGACCCTTTAGTTTTGTTTGAGAACCCAGGAAAGTCTTTTGACCCAACCCTTGGACAGGGGACAAGGTCTTCCAGATGTGCTCGCTTCGTAAAAAATGCTTGGATTTAAGATTGGGCTGCAGAGGGGTGGCACCGCTTCTCTTGTCTTAGAGTTTAGGGGCCGGCTTCCTTTGATCCTAGCCGAGATGAAACTGCTTTTCCACTCGATTATTGAAACGAGACAAGGGAAAGAGAGCATGTTAGCGCGACGGGACTAATCTCAGTAAAGACTAGACTCAAATGACAGGATGATATTTCTGAGCCAATTACGATTATTTTTTACTTTATTTAAAATTTTAATTTTAAATTCCACAGGCACAGCAAAGAAAGGCAAATGTTCGGGAAAGATAGACAAAGCAACTTCGGACAAGCGGACAAAGAAGGCAATTAGTCTACTTTTTATGCCTTAAGAATTCAACCAATTACCACTTTAGTAATGAAAAGACCGGGTTTCTTAAAAATTAAAATTTTAAAAGTAAATTTACTAGTAAAATCGCTTGAGTAAGCAAAAAGACCGGCTTGACTGATTATTTTCATAAGCCAAAAACACGAGAAAAGGAAGATTTTCCCTGTTTAGAGCGGAATGAATGATATGTAGCGAGAGGTAGAGCAGGTTCGCGAGTTGGATGTTCATGGCATTGTCCCTTTCCCATTATCCCGTGTGGAAAACAAAGGCTTGTCCCTGGGCTCGAGGCAGCAAAGTCTTATTCTTAATGCTCTAGCGAAGAAAGCAACTTTCATCAGACAAGAAAGTTCATTCCTATCCTGTCCTCACCGAATAAGTAAAGTATTATCTTATATAATAGAAAGTAAATTCAATATTGAACCTTTTATGATTATGAAATTAAAAAAATGTATATGAAAAACTATAAGCTTGCTTAAAGGTATAATTAAAAGAATTCTTGTTCATGTTGCTTACTGTATGCTTAACATAACTTATTCCTTCATTTTTGGGCTTTGATCTCTCTTTTTGAAAGATAAGCATCACTAGTACGACTAAAGACCCACCATCAGGAGGGTAGGCTGAGTTCACCTTGTTAGGTTTTCTCGTTAAGGTCGCTCGGAGGTTCGAACGGATGTATTTTATTGAAAAAAGAGACGTTTAAGTCCAATTAAAAGAAGAAAAGACGCAAGAGAAGAGTTTGCAGAAAAGACAGGAGAGCAAATACCGTTCGTGTTCCACGGATTACCGATTGGTAAACAGTATCCAAGCACTCGCATGAGGCAGGAAGAACCCCATTTATGATTAAATTTTAATTTTCACTTTATTTAATCAATTAAAAGGTAAAAGGGCAGATAACGAGATTTTATACGTAATTATTAATATACATAAAATTAAATTTAATTAAGTATTTTATGAAATTTTTTCAAATCCTCTTTCCTTTATGATTTATTTATGTAACTAAATTCCACACTTTATTCCCTTATTTAAGATTTGAAGATTACGCTTTCAATCATACGAGATTGAACTTGAGCCATATTGACAATTTCGGAGCGATATTGCTACGATTCTACATAAAGAATGATAATTTGGAAGCAAAGTGACCTAGTTTGGTTGGTGAATTTAGCCTAAAAATGAAATGGGTCAAATAAGTAATGCCATTAAAGTCCTATTGTGCCAGGAGATTTAGTCAAGCAGAGCGTGGTCCAAGCTCTGTTAGTAGGGCAAGCGTGATTGCGCCTTTACTTATACTTATGCGCATTCCCATCCTTTTCTTCAATACATCCTGTGCTCACGTAAGAAATTGTCCTAATTTATATTTAAAATGGGACATACTAACTGAACACATGCCATTTGTTGGAATGGACGAGCGGAAGGGTGCAGCGAGTTGGCTGTCCGCGTTATGGAGATAAAAACTAGGATTACGAGTATTTAGGCACTAGCTGTCCTTGTAGCCGCTGTTTCTAAGATAGACAGGGGAGGGCGCTACACAGGCATCATACTTTCTTTAGTCAGAAAAGGCAGTTGAGGTATGGAATGACTCGATCGAAGGGAGAGGATGTTTCACCCTCAGAACAGGAGCATGCAAAGAGAGGAAGGGGGAACGAGTTTGTTGGCCAAGGTGGAGTCGAAGAGGCTGGGAGAGGACAGGTCCCTCCCGTACCATCAGTCCGCAGTGGTAGGGGATTCCCTTCAGAAGGGCATCCTGTTTACCTTTTCTTCCGCTGAAACCTCAGTTGAGGACGTTTAGTCCGTACAGCACGAGAATGAGCTTACCGCACTATTAAGTGAACTTGCTGACTGATTGATCAGGTGGAACAAGCGAAAGAATGAAGCGAGTTGGCTTTTAAAGCCTTGATTGATGACAGCTAGGATTCTGTTTTAATTTTACCATAGGTAAGTGAGATCTTCTTCCCGAAGGAGAAGAGTGCACGTCTCAAAATTTAATTAAGACGATAAAATGACATTACCTATACACCAAGAATAATGCTATGCTCTAGTCTTTCATTGAACCTTGTTTTAATAAGTTGCTAGTCTCTGCTGTATTTTTTACTATCTTAATTCACAATTATAATTAAATTATATTTAATTTAATTTCTTTAACTAATATAATAATTATCTTCTCAATGAGTTAATTAATGTAAATAATCTAAAATAACATTTCAAAGACTTTTTTTTTAATATGTCATTTACAATGTTGTTTCTATTGTTATATAGGAGGACGAAGATATATTAAGTCTAAAGGTCGCACTTTATCCGGTTCAGAGAGGCTGTAAAATCCTGGCCAATTCCAAAAAAGATTACTGAGGTCAGGGGATTCCATGGTCTTGCCTCATTCTACAGGAGATTCATCAAAAATTTCAGTTCAATTGTTGCTCCAATTACTGAATGTATGAAGAAAGGAGATTTCAAATGGACTGAACCTGCTCAACAGTCATTTGAAATAATTAAGAAGTTATTATGTGAAGCACCAATCCTGAAATTACCAGATTTAAATTGTTTATTGGAGGTGGAATGTGATGCCAGTGGAGTGGGCATAGGAGCTGTATTAATTCAAAGCCAGAAACCTGTGGCTTATTTCAGTGATAAATTAAATGGAGCCAAGCTGAATTACTCTACCTATGACAAAGAATTTTATGCTTTGGTCAGGGCTCTTATGCAGTGGAGCCATTATTTGAAGCCTAAGCCCTTTGTACTGCACTCAGATCATGAGGCCTTAAATGGCCAGCACAAATTGAACCACAGGCATGCTAAATGGGTTGAATTCCTGCAAGCCTTTACCTTCTCAAGCAAGTATAAGGAGGGTAAACATAATGTGGTGGCTGATGCACTGTCAAGGAGGCATTCCTTACTGACAGTCATGGAGCAGAAGGTTTTGGGATTTGAAGTCATGAAGGAGCTGTACAAGGATGATCCAGACTTCTATGAAGACTGGCTGGCTCAAACAGAAGGTCACAAGGTTCAGGGACCCAAGTACACTCTGCAGCAGGGGTTTTTATTCTATGGCAACAGGCTGTGTGTGCCAAGAGGTTCTTACAGAAACCTGCTGATCAAGGAGGTCCATTCAAGTGGCCTAGGAGGGCATTTTGGAGTTCAGAAAACACTGGACATCCTACAGAATCAGTTTTACTGGCCTAAGATGATGGGGGATGTCCAGATTGTCCTAAGAAGGTGTGCTGTGTGCCAGCAGTCCAAGAGTTCATTTCAAACAGGGACATACACACGTACCAAACAAGCCATGGGAGGATGTAAGCATTGATTTCTGGGTGGCCTTACACAGGACTCAAAGGGGGAAGGATTCCATAATGGTTGTGGTTGACAGGTTCAGCATCTGTTCAGCTCACTTCATAGCCTGTAAGAAAACAGAGGATGCAGCTAGTGTGGCTGAGCTCTATCTCAAGGAAATTGTAAGATTACATGGGATACCAAAGACTATTGTGTCTGACAGGGACACCAAGTTCATGAGCTACTTCTGGAAAACCCTGTGGAGGTTGCTCAACACAAGGCTCCTGTTCAGTACATCTCACCATCCTCAAACAGATGGTCAAACAGAGGTCACTAACAAGACTCTGGGAAGAATTCTAAGGTGTATTGTCAGCAAGTCCTTAAAAGACTGGGATTTGAAGCTGGCACAGGCTGGGTTTGCATTCAACAGGGCACCTTCATCCAGCACTGGCCAGAGTCCATTTGAAGTGGTCTATGGGGTTAATCCTCTCATGCCCTTGGATTTATCAAGTGTGCCTAGGGAAGAGATGAGCTTTGATGCTAAGAAAAGAGCTGAACAGATGCTGAAGCTACATGAGACAGTCAGAAAGCAAATTGAGAAAACAAATGAGGTTTATAAGAAGCAGGCCAGGGGTCCAAGGAAGAAGAAAGAGTTCCAGCCAGGGGATCTGGTATGGATACACCTGAGGAAGGAAAGGTTCCCAGCCAAAAGAAAGAACAAGCTGATGCCAAGAGCTGAGGGTCCATTTGAGATAGTTGAAATAATTGGTCCAAATGCTTACAAGGTGGACCTGCCTGGTGACTATGGAGTGCATGGAACATTCAATGTAGGGGATCTCAACCCTTACTATGAAGACTCTGAGGATGAGCAGGCTGCAGGTTTGAGGACAAACCCTTTTCAACCAGGGGAGGTTGCAACAGGAGGTGAGAGCCAGGCCAACCAGGTTCAGGCCAGTTCAATTGAAGAAATGTCTAAGGTCCAGGTCCAGGCTCAGGTGAAGGAATTTTCCAGTAGTTGATAGAATTCTTTAAAATTCAAATGTGAATTTAGAAGGGAAAGTAGATCACAAGCCAAAATCCCAGGTTTCCAGGTTTATGGACCGGGTTTAGGGAAAAGGGAATTCAAATCAAAAGAGGAAGAATAAGTGGAAGCTGGGGCTGATCCAGATGAAGTCAAAGGTCTGACTCTTCTGTCATATGGCTAATTAAGATTCCTGGATTTTATGATATTAAGCCGCGGCTAAGGATAGGTCGGCCCACCTGTGCCAACCACTTGACCTAGATTAGCCCTCTTTTTTAGCTTTTGTAGATTGAAGAGACTCTGCCTTAGGCCTAGGATAGGCTCGGAGCGTAACAAACGAGCGGAATGCCCTTTCTTCATAGAAAGCTCGAGACGAAGCCCGGGTTGAAAGACTAAAGACTTGATCGGGTTGATGATTCCCCGCTTTATTTTATGAACGAAGATCGGGGCGAGTGAAATGAATGAAGCTGAGGGTCGGCTGTTAGTGGAGGATATTCCTTCTTTGAAAGAAGTCGTTTTACTTGTGAAAGAAATCGTTTAATGAGCAGTCCTCTTATTCCAGCATGCGACTAAGGACGAGCCCCTCCTGTACGACAGCAGGCTTCCTGAGCGAGCGGAATAATCTCCCATATTAGCGAGTGTAGAAGCGAGAGGCGCCTTTAGCCTATCATGTTTTCCTGTGAATTTTCCTCCTTAAATCAGAATTTATGAGTCTCATATATAAGACAAAAGGGGAAGAATGCTCTTTCTTCTTTGAACTTGTCAGAGTTGCGCCCCGGCTCCTGGCCCACGATCCTAGTGAACCTGGGATTTTACTTATTGACTAATGAAATTAAAAAAGAGAAGGGTAATCTCGTATCAATCAATTCCATTCTCGTACGATAGTGAGGTAGAATCGTAGAATCATATCTAAATTAACGCATACTTATATGCATTTCACCCGCCATCAGGCAGGAAGATCTTGGCCCTTTTCTATTGTAGTAAGAAACACGCTATGCTCCTCTCTTAGTCTTAAGCCCAAGTGCCATCTTTGGGGGGCCCCTAATTATATATGCTAACGATCGAAAGTCAAAGGTTGGATCTGAGATATCGTATGATATTTATAAATTAGAATAAGGAGACCCAGATTCAGATTCTACAGTGGCAATAGACAAGGAATGAAGCACACGGCATGAGCTCGACTGTCATGTTGGCCAACTCTTCTACTGTACTCAACTTCTTTCATATGCATTTATATTATATTATAAATCCTAGTCCTAAAACCTCAGAATGTGGTTCAGGACGAGCCCCCCGCACAGATCATAGTTGCGTTGTTATGGAACGCCCCTTCCCGGACTTCCTTCACAAGACTTATGGAACGAGCGTAGGGCACTTGCATCCTTAACCGCTAACATGCTAAGCATAGGAAAAGAGATAAGCTACGCTTGGGTCATCCTCAGACTGAGGCTAGGCTTGTTCTGACTTCCTTTAGTAAGGGCTTCGCTCCACCCGTTCCCTCTCTTGTAAGTCGAGGTCTTTCATAACCTATTTTATTTTCTTACCTATTTAAATTTGAATTCGGGTTCGGATATTTAAATTTTGCTTGTTATTGAGCTTTTTATTGAGACAGGTGAGTCGTCAGTTTAAAGAAAAGTGGTGGGC
>JAIUZE010015687.1:0-20184 GCA_022085475.1 Heliosperma pusillum
GCCGGGGAGACGGTGTAATTTTGTAGCTTTCTTTAGTTTGTCTCTGGTCTCGAGGAATTTATTCCTTGAGGCTGTTCTCATATTTGAGTTAGTGTTTAGTATTTGCAGGTAAAAATCCTAAAAGAGGACCATTTGAACCTGCTGCTGCTGTAATTTTTCTGCAGGATGCCTAAGAGTGCGAGTCATTCTGAGCCCAGTGCTGAGACTCTACCTAGGGGAACTACTCTCCCTCTTGCTGATGAGGGTACCTTCACAATACATCCGTCTTACTACAGTTTAGTGGAGCGGAATTTATTCGGGGGTATGGTAGATGAAGACCCAGCTAGGCATGTAGAGGTATTTACATACTATTGTTCCGCCATTCCTGTAGTTGCTGGTGTGACGCAAGACAAGGTAAAGGAATTCCTTTTTCCTTTTTCCTTGACTGATGATGCTAAGGATTGGTGGAGAGATTTAGATAGGAAGGCTGCTGGGGTTAAAGATTGGAGTTCATTAGCTCTAGCCTTCTATAGACGGTATTTTCCTCCTCAGCGAACCAATGCGTTGCGCAGCCAGATCACGAATTTTACTCAATCTACTACTGAAGATTTGAGTGTAGCATGGGCCTGGTTCAAGAAGCTAGTTCGCTCAGTTCCGCATCACGGGTTTGAGCAATGGTTTTTGTGCAGCCAATTTTACAATGGGTTGCTTTATGAGCAAAGAATGGTTCTGGATGCTGCTGCACGAGGGAGATTCCAGGCTAATGTGGAGGATGATGAAGGGTGGCAACTTATTGAAAATATGGCCATCCATTCTGCTAGCTACGGTAATCCTAGAGCGGAAAGAAGGAGAGACACTGTTGTTAAAGAAGTTCATGTGGTAGATACGGGGAATTTAGGTGAAATACACCAAGTTCAAGCTATTGAGATGGTTTGTGGTAGATGTGGTGATGAAGGACACGACCCTATTACTTGTTTGGCTGATTCAGTAAGGGTTCTTGCTTATAGGAAATTCAAGCAAGGGGGTTCTTTTTCCGAGTTATATGCCGAGTTAACTGCTGCAAAATCTCAACCACCCGTAGATGAAGGCAAGGTACTCATTACCCAAGCCAAATATGAAGATCTCAAGGCCACTATCAATGCGTAAAAGCTTGAGCAACAATCTAGTGCGGATACCCTCCGGAAACTGCTCGACAGATGCAATTCACTCCTCCCAAACAATGACCCAGTCAATGCCATAAATCTGAGAAGTGGTCATGCTTATGATGGTCCTGTACACGTCCCTGAAAGCACACATACTGAGGTCGGTGATGTCTCGGACGAATTAATTGAAGATGTGCAGAGAAGTGATCGATCGACTGAGAACAACGATCGATCGAAGCGTTTTACTAAGGAAACTACTCGATCGAGTAAACCCACCTCTCGATCGAGTAGTCCTGCTGAAGAAAGTCCTCGATCGAGTAGTATACCCACTCGATCGAGTAACCTGGTCATAAAAGATCCTCGATCGAGTAGCCCTTCCACTCGATCGAAGGGAAATGAGGAAGGAATCACTCGATCGAGTGAATTGAAGTCTCGATCGAGTGAATATCAGACATCAGGCATGCAAATTGAGGTTGTGTGTGATGAAGTACCCTCCCCTGCTGCGAAGGTACCGAGTAAAGAGAAAATTGGGGATCCGCTTCCGGTGGTCAGAGTCCCATACCCAGGTCGTCTGCGCGATTCAAAGACGGAGAAACAGTTCAACAAATTTGTAGACATGGTTAAAAACATTCAGGTAGCTGTACCTTTTGCCGAGCTAATCACTCAAGTACCCCCTTACGCCAAATTTATGAAAGACATTGTTACGCGTAAGAAGCCACTTGAGGATTTCGCTACTGTCGCTTTTATGGAAGAGTCTAGTAGTTTAATTCTGAATAAGTCTCCCCCTAAATTAAAGGATCCGGGTAGTTTCTCTATTACTTGTGTTATAGGAGATGTCGTGATAGATAAGGCACTATGTGATCTTGGAGCTAGTGTAAGTGTCATGCCTTATTCTATCTGTCGTAAGCTTAACATGGGTCGTCTGAAAACGACCAATATCACCCTGCAGATGGCTGATAGATCTTTTAGGAGGCCCTTAGGTGTCCTAGAAGACGTGCCCGTTAAGGTGGGCAAGTTTTTTATTCCTGTTGACTTCATAGTCTTAGACATTGCTGAGGATACCCGTACCCAAATTATTTTGGGTAGGCCGTTTTTGTGTACTGCTGGGGCCATTATAGATGTTAAACTCGGGCATTTAACTCTAGCTGTAGGGGATGATATAGTTTTGTTCAGTTTACCTGACACTTTATCTAGACCAATGATAGAGGATACTTGCTTTTCTGTTGATATCATTGATGAGTTCACTTATGAGTTTTGGCCGGATTCCTTGATAAAGGATCCGTTGGAGTCTTTGACTTTGTTAGATGAGTGTGCAGATTATTCTGATGACGATGACGCTGTGCTGAAATTGCTTGGAGCTACTGCAGATGGGGTAGAATTGACTGACGCAGAGGAAGAACAGCTGGGACACTTGGGTCATGCCTTGTGTTCCGTCGAGGTAAAGGTTCCCGAGCGTAAGCCTCTTCCAACTCACCTTAAATATGCTTTTCTTGATAATACTGAGCAATTTCCAGTTATTGTTAGTTCCAAACTGAATGAGGAACATCTAACCGCTTTGTTGGCTGTACTCAAGAGGAATAGGAAAGCAATGGGCTATTCACTGGATGACATCAAGGGCATCAGCCCTGATGTCTGTATGCACAGGATTGAGCTGGAAGAAGGTCACAAACCTTGCAGACAGGGTCAGCGGAAGCTGAATCCGAAGATTGAGGAGGTTGTGATGACCGAGGTGATGAAACTACTCGATGCAGGTATTATTTATTCAGTTGGTCACTCCAAATGGGTAAGCCCAGTTCAGGTCGTACCCAAGAAAGGAGGTACTACAGTTGTTAAAAATGAAAAGAATGAATTGATACCTACTCGACTAGTAACTGGGTGGCGGATGAGTATAGACTATAGGCAGTTAAATGCCGCCACCAAGAAAGATCATTTCCCCCTTCCTTTCATTGATCAGATGATAGAAAGGTTAGCTTCTCATGAGTTTTTCTGTTATCTGGATGGGTACTCAGGGTTCTTTCAGATCCCTATTCATCCAGATGATCAGGAAAAGACTACTTTTACTTGTCCTAAGGGTGTTTTTGCTTATCGTAGAATGCCTTTTGGTTTGTGTAATGCCCCTGCTACCTTTCAGAGGTGCATGATGGGGATATTTTCTGAGTATATAGAGTCTATCATGGAAGTCTTTATGGATAACTTTAGTGTCTATGGGAATGATTTTGATAAATGTTTAGCTAACCTTGATAAAGTTTTGTAGCGTTGTATCGAGGTTAATCTGGTGCTAAACTGGGAGAAGTGCCATTTCATGGTCAATGAGGGAGTAATCCTTGGGCACTTGGTTTCGAATAGGGGTATTGAGGTAGACAGAGCAAAGGTGCAAGTGATTCAGCAATTACCCCCTCCTATTAACGTTAAGGGGGTGAGGAGTTTCCTTGGTCACGCCGGTTTTTATCGCCGGTTCATCAAGGACTTCTCTAAGATTACTAAACCACTTACACAGTTGCTATTAAAAGATGCTCCTTTCGATTTTACTGATGATTGTCTTTCTGCTTTTAACACTTTGAAACAGGCTTTGGTCTCTGCACCCATCATTCAGCCTCCTGATTGGACGCTGCCGTTTGAGATTATGTGCGATGCAAGCGATTACGCACTAGGAGCGGTGCTCGGCCAGCGGAAAGACAAAGGCTTTGAATGCTATTTACTATGCGAGCCGAACTCTGGATGAGGCTCAAGTGAAATATGCTACCACTGAGAAGGAGCTTTTAGCTGTAGTTTATGCGCTTGATAAATTTAGATCATATCTGTTGGGTTCTAAAGTTATTGTTTTTACAGATCATGCAGCGCTAAAACACCTTCTGAATAAGAAGGAAGCTAAACCCAGATTGCTGAGGTGGATACTCCTTCTCCAGGAATTTGATCTGGAAATCAGGGACAAGAAAGGCGCTGAGAATGTTGTAGCGGATCATCTTTCGCGTTTGACGCGACAAGAGGGGGAGGATTCTCTTCCCATTAATGATTCGTTTGCTAATGATACTTTATGCACTGTTTATTCTATAAATTCTAAAGATGGTGTTGAACCTTGGTTTGCAGATTATGCCAATCACATTGTCAGCCAGAAGCTGCCACCTGATATGTCCTATCAGCAGCGGAAGAAATTTCTACATGATGTGCGGGATTATTTCTGGGATGATCCATACTTGTTTAAGTCATGCGCAGACGGTCTCTTCAGACGGTGTATTCCGCAGTGGGAGATCAAAGCTATCCTAGAAGGCTGCCATTCTGCCCCTTGTGGAGGTCACCACGGTCCATCGCGCACCGTGGCTAAGGTATTACAGTCTGGTTTCTATTGGCCGACTCTCTTTGCTGACACTAAAGTTTTTGTTGCTAGCTGTGATGCTTGCCAGCGGACAGGAAACATATCAAAGAGACATGAGATGCCCCAAAACGGCATTTTAGAGGTCGAGATTTTCGATGTCTGGGGCATTGATTATCAAGGGCCATTCCCGTCGAGTCTTGGTAACAGGTATATTCTGGTAGCTGTAGATTATGTGTCTAAATGGGTAGAAGCGATTGCTACTCCCAACTGTGATGCCAAGACCGTGATTAAGCTGTTTCGTAAGACCATTTTCCCCCGTTTTGGTGTCCCTAGGGTTGTCATTAGTGATAGGGGTATGCATTTTAGGGAACAGCAGCTAACGACCTTACTGTCTAAATATGGTGTGAAACATCGTAGGGGTTTGGGGTATCACCCTCAGACTAGTGGGCAGGTTGAAGTCTCTAATAGGGAACTAAAGGAGATTTTAGGTAAGGTTGTGTCTAAATCACGGAAGGATTGGAGTGCCAAACTGGATGACACATTATGGGCCTACAGGACCGCATTTAAGACACCTATCGGTGCTTCACCGTATCGATTAGTGTATGGGAAGTCCTGTCATTTACCTGTTGAGCTAGAACATAAAGCCTGGTGGGCAGTCCGCCAACTTAATTATGATGCTAACTTGTGTGGTGAGAAACGTTTGTTGCAGCTAGATGCACTAGAGGAATTTCGTCTGAATGCCTATGATAGCTCGCGTATTTACAAAGAAAAGACCAAACGTTGGCACGACAAGAGAATCATACCTCGTGAGTTCCAAGTCGGGCAGAAGGTGTTGCTATTCAATGCCCGACTGCGTTTATTCTCTAGTAAGCTGAAATCCAGGTGGAGCGGTCCGTACACAGTAACTGCTGTTACTCAGTTTGGATCTGTTGAGATAGAAGACTCTGAGGGTAACCGGTTTAAGGTTAATGGGCATCATGTGAAACATTACTATGGAGCTGACAGTGTCGTGGGTCGCGTGGAAGTGCTCTTCTTCGACGGAGACGAGGAGCTTGATGATTGAAGCTCAAGGGTCGTGCGGGACCTTATAAACCTGCGCTTATCGGGAGGCAACCCGATCTATTGTTTTGTTGTACCGTATTAAAAACTTTTTAGTAGTTTATTTCTGTTTTACTGTTTAAACAATTCCAATTGCGTAATTTCTTGCTTCTCGCAGTTTTGGCGTCACTTACTCTGAAATTTTTGTTCGATCGAGTAGCCTTTCCGGTCGATCGTACACTAAAGCTCCTCGATCGAGCACTCTGGTTGCTCGATCGAGTACCTCTGCGAAGAAACCTCTCGATGAAGCTGTTTTCCACTCGATCGAGAAGGATCCATCTCGTTTCCACTCGATCGAGTAGTGTTCTACTCAATCGAGTCCCTGGAGCACCTCCTTTCGGTTCGGTTTGGGGAAGTCGGTTATATGCGCGTTCCTGTAAGTTTCCGACTCTCTCTAGTTTGCAATTCTTTTACTTTACTTTGTACAATGGGGACATTGTACGGTTTGGTTTGGGGAGGTTTTGCATCCATATCGTGTCTGCATTTCGCTTTTACTGCATTTTCGTATGCATTATTAATCACTCATAAAATTCCAAAATTTTCAAAAATTTTCATGTTTATTTTTGCATTTTAGTCGAGTCGGAACAATTCTCTCCTACCCTTCATCTAGTCTCGACTTAAGCCTTGCACAGCTAATATCTCTTGCATAGTCATTTGCTTGTTAATCGATGCTGAAGGAATAGACTTGACCGACATGTTGGCAACCTACTTACATATTCTGAGGATTAGAGCTCTTAAACTGGTGACATCTATGACCAGTTCATATAGGATTGTGAGTAGTAACTCCATCGTGTCATCGCATTGCATGTATATGAAATTTGATTCTTATTGCCTGCACGTACGGGTTCGTGGTCGGTATCACATGTTTGGAGAATGCTTGCAATTTCCCTTTTTCTCATTACCCATTTAACTCCACATTCAGCCAAAACTGCCAGTTGACCCACAATCTACATCCTAAATTTAGCCTACCTTGCGTCGAGCTAGTCTAGTGTTGGTTGTTGAGGTATTTACTTCATTTTATCAGTTTGGTTTGCATCCTTGCCACGGAGTTGGTATTTGAAGAATTTGGGAATCGAAGTTGAAATTGTTTCCGTGGAAATGTTAGCTGAATATTTTGAAATGAAAAGAAAAAAAATAAAGAAAAAGAAAAAGAAAACGGTCTCTATTCCCATGCTTTATTCATATCATTTGGGGATTCAGCAAGAGCTGAATAAGCTAACTAGTTTCGTTTCCGCTCCATCCTTTTGGTTCTAGTGAGTTGTCGGCCGAATCATGGCCGTGTACTTCATTATGAGATAAGAAGACGGATTTTGTTATTTGATTAAGATCAGGTAGCTAGCTTGACGCTTTACCTCCTCTATTCCATTATTGTTTTGCCCCTTCTTACCCATAACCTCACTTATCCAAATGTTGCGAGTATTCAGCGTGTGATAGTCCTTGAATGGTGGTTGTGCGTGTGTACGGTAACTGAATCTTTTATCATGTTAGTTGGCATTGCATGAACGCGACGGTCGTAGTTAGGTGAGCGGCTATTTTCTCCTTCTCTCTCTTGCACATAACATGCGTACCCTTTGCTTTGCTGAGAGAAGAGTGACCCGTGAGAGTCCGACATTGATGGTCTAGCAAGGTCGACGGTTCAGTTCGTTTGCATTTGATGACATTGCTGAGTTTGACTGTTGCATTAAATTGGTTCAAGCAGGCAATTTGCAGTAGTCCGAAGTCCATTTGTTCCATTTATTTGTTCGCATCCTTTTTGCTTGAGGACAAGCAAAGGTTTGGTTTGGGGAAGTTTGATGCGTGCATTTTGTATAGACCTTTTAGGCCATATTTGCACGCATTTCCATGCTTATTTAGTAGTGTTTTACTACAAATGTCCCCCGAATAGTCTACTTTGATTTGTTTTGTAATATTTGCAGATATGGACCAGAATGACGAAAAACTAGCTATTTTGTAGCTCCTCAAGCATGCATAAGTGAGTCGGAAAGGAATCTTGGTGTCTCGGAATGCGTGAAGTCGTGTTAAAGGAATGGAAGAACGAAATCCATGAGCAAAACACTCGTTCGAGGTGTAAAAGCCTTCGATCGACTACTTTATTACTTAGAAGACCTCGATCGAGCATTGTTCTGCTCGATCGAGCTGCTGGCCTTGGAAGTTTTACTCGATCGACCACTATGGTCAGTCGATCGAGTGTTCCTGTCTCAAACTTTCCTCGATCGAGTACTTTTGACAGCAAATTCTGCTCGATCGAGAGGTTACATGCTGATGGGCTTCGCGAGATATTGTGTTAAGCAATGGACGCCTTGTAATTTGTTATTTTCATTTTACTTAAGGGTGAAAAAACGAGAATAAGAGAGAACTTCTTACCCTAGATTTTATCTTTGACTTTTATTCTGGATCTGAATTTGAGGACTTCTTCCGACTTTCTTCTTCTTTCAATTTCGGGTATTATTGTTCTTGAATTCAATTAGCTATTTCTCTATGTCTTTTTGTTCCTTATTTATTATTGTTTTTGTTCTTCTTCCAATTATGCGTAGCTAATTCCTTTGCTAGGATTTAGGGGAACCGTGGCTTAGGTAAGATGAATTGATTAGTAATCTTTAAATTAGGTTTGGATGCAATCATCACATTTAATAGCTTTTAATTGTTTGAGTCGACGCAATCAGTTGACTGACTTGATACCCCCTTGACCTAGATCAAGAGATTGGAAAAGGACAGATCAGTGATGAACATTGGGATTATGCTAATGAGGGCGAGAGCTAAGTTAGTATATTTTAGGGCGAATAGCGGACCGAAAGGACCTTTTCACTACCCACAAACCTGTTTAGACTTTACTTTGATTTTAATCCTGACCCTAGATGCCATGGGGAACCGACGATCCTAGGTCTTCTCCTATCTGTTATTTCACTCTTTATTTCTCTTCCCCTTTTCTCTTGTAGTGTTAGAAAATCAATTAAACAAAACCCCCAATTCCGATACTTTGACAGACTTAGCAAGTTATAGGATTCCCTCTCTCTGTGGATTCGACACCTGACTGCCTTGACTGCATTTTGTTGAGACCGTTAGGTTTTATCTTTGATAGGGTTGCGACAGTCGTATCAATTAGTTTTTAACGCAACGATTCTTTTTTGGGCTTGTTGACTTAACAGACCTCTATTTTCCTATTTTAGTATCTAATTAGATAAACTAAAGGGAACCATCTTAAAATCCCTCTTTGACACATCAAGGTAAAGACAAAATAGCGATATATATATTATATATATATATATTATTATTATTTGAGTCCCTTATATTATGAGTCCCTTATATTATTTGAGTCCTTAAGTCCTTATAAGGGCCTTTGGATCAACCAAATCAATGGTTGAGATGGAGAGAGAGGTAATGGCTTCAATAGGCCCAAGAAAAAAAAGGAAAATCAGATTTATGCATGTTAGTGGGTTTCACTGCCCCAAGACACAGAGAACGTACTATACCGGACAAGATCTATTAGGTTTTAGTCATTTATCCTGTATCCACCATGCAAACACTTTCTATCTCTATAATACAACTTCACAACCTCTCTCTACATCCAAAAGCTCCATAATTGTGCTGGAACAATAATCTACAATCAGATTTCGTTACTATTACTGTCTAAATATTCCAAATATTTGCAAGGTTTCTTCAATATCGTCATGTCTGATCAACAAATTGTTGAATTCGCGAATGGTAAGTTCTACTACAAGCTGTATTGATGTTTTGTATTATAAATAAATTATTGATGTTTCTTCAAGGTTTTGTTTGCATCATACAAATACTGCTATTGCTATTAAATGTTTCTTCAGAATTTTTTTAGTTGAAGTTACACATATTCCTATTAAAGTTTCATAAAACAGAGTTAAAGTGAAACTGTATCTTCATTATTAAAGTTTTACAAGACTTGTTTTTTGTTTGTTATTTTACTTTATTTTACTTTATTGGCAACTTAAAGTTACGTGTATTTAATTAATACTGAATCATGCTGGTGAATATTGTTGAATATTAGAATATTAGATTTTATTGAAGTAATATTAGAACTATAGATTCAAGTGAATAATATTGATGAACTAGTGTTGAAGTTCTACTGAAGACATGTAGCAACGTTGAAGTTAGAGGTATTTACATTAAAGTCTAATAAAACAACGTTGAAGTGACATAGTGATGAAGTTTCACTACCTGTACATTGAAGTTACACATGCTGTTGTTGAAGTGAAAACAATGATATTGTGATTGAATTTTATGTGTTGAAGTTACCCTACTTACATTAAAATTATTGATGTTTTGTATTATAAATAAATTATTGATGTTTCTTCAAGGCATCATACAAATACTGGAGCATAATTTTTAACACTGTTCAAGCATCATCAAATTTTTTTAAGTTGAAGTTACACATATTGCTATTAAAGTTCATAAAACAGAGTTAAAGTGAAACTGTATCTTCATTATTAAAGTTTTACAAGACTTGTTTTTTGTTTGTTATTTTACTTTATTGGTGAATATTATTGAATATTAGAACTATAGATTGAAGTGAATAATATTGATGAACTAGTATTGAAGTTCTACTGAAGACATGTAGCATATTAAAGTGTCAGAAAATATCCTTGAAGTTAGAAAGCGTTGAAGTTACACATGAAATTCTTAGAAGTTTTCCGGATAGTGATTAAAGTTTGAAAGTCTTGAAGTTACAGGTATTTACATTAAAGTCCAATAAAACAACGTTGAAGTGACATAGTGTTGAAGTTTACTACATGTACATTGAAGTTACATATGTTGTTGTTGAAGTACATAATATATTGTCTATTAATTGAAGTTACATTAATTGTGTATAGAAGTGATGCTGATAGTTGTTAAAGTTACATATAGTTTTGAAGTTACTTGTATTGTCGTTGAAGGTCTGCAAAACATCGTTGAAGTCACACAATGAATTTGAAGTTACACCATTCGTGAATTAAAGTTTCAGAAAATATCCTTAAAGTTTGAAAGTCTTGAAGTTACAGGTATTTACATTAAAGTCTAATAAAACAACGTTGAAGTGACATAGTGTTGAAGTTTCACTACCTGTACATTGAAGTAACACATGTTCTTGTTGAAGTAACACATGGTGTTGTTGAAGTAATAGATTAAAGTATTGTTGTTGAAGTGACATAGTGTTGAAGTTTCACTATGTGTACATTGAAGTAACACATGTTGTTGTTGAAGTAACAGAATTTGTACAACTTATGCAGGTTCATTTGCTGACGGAGAATGGGTGTTTTGTAAGAAAGTCGAAGATGAATTTACTCCTTACGTCGGGCAGGAGTTCTCTGCTATTGATGAAGCAGTTGATTTCTACAAAATATATGCACTTGCTTGTGGCTTTGACGTTCGGAAGTACACAACAAAGAAGTGGCGTGATGGAAAATTGAAATCAAAGCTTCTGGTTTGCAACCGAGAGGGGTTCAGTAAATCATACAAGGTGGATGAAACACTCAAAAGGAGAACTAAAATAACTAGGGTAATATGTATTGACCGAATCACCGATGAGCACAATCACGAACTAATCTCGGTCTATGATCGAGAGTTTCAGAAATTGTCAAGAAGAATTACGAGTTATCATAAACAGATCATCGTCTATAATTCGAGGGTTAGTAATTAATTTTAAATTGTCTCGTTGATATAGATTGTTTGCAACCTATATTAAAAGTGTTAGTATTATTGGATATAAGTTATTTAATAGTTGAATTTACGTTTTTTGTGTGTAGTTGAAGATTGGAGCAACAAAGACTTATAATATGTGCAAGGAGCACGTTAATGGTTTCGAGAATATTGGGGCTAGTTTAACAGATTTCAAAATCTTCCACAGGGATGCGAAGTGCTTCATTCATGAGCGAGACGGTCAGTTATTTGTAGATCATTTTAAGAACATGGCTGAAAATAGACAGGGATTCTTTTTCGACTACGATATAGACAGTGACGGAAGCCTACATAGGGCAATATGGGCTGACGCTATTGCGAAACATAATTACTCTGTATTTGGTGATGCGGTGTCCTTTGACCCAACTTATTATACCAACAAATATTCGATGGTATTCACCCTGTTTACCGGTGTCGACCACCATAAACGGTCAGTAACATTTTGTGGGGCTTTGATTGCGAAGGAGGACTTTGAATCCTTCAACTGGGTATTTACAAAGTTTTTGACAGCTATGGGAGGAAAGGAACCCGAGTACATCATCACAGATCAGGATCCAGGGATTATAAAATCTGTGGCAATAATGTTCAAGAGAGCGCGTCATCGATTTTGCATGTGGCATATCATGAACAAGGTGCCGGTCAAGTATGGACCCACGAGGGATGATTACAGCGATTTGATTAAAAAAATGAATGAAATTGTATGGGATGACGACCTTGAAGCGGTGGATTTTGACAAGAGATGGGAAATCATAATGGCGGAACATGAGATTGGTTTAGAAGATTGGTTTTCAGACACGTACCCTATAAGGTAACAGTGGGTGATGGCGCATTGCAGGGATTTGAAAATGGCGGGCGTTATGAGAACAACGCAGAGATCGGAGAGTGAAAATAGCTTTTTTAAGAGATTTGAGCGCAAATCAGGTAGTTTGGTAGAGTTTTGGATGCGTTTTGTTAGCGCTATGGACCATCAAAGACACCAACAAAAGAAGTTAGACAACGATAACCGACAATCATCACCCAAAATGGAAACTCATCTTGCTATAGAAAAACACGGAGCGGAAATCTACACACACGCGATTTTCAATGAGTTTAGGGAAGAGGTCAAATACTCTTTCAATACATGTAAAACCGGGGGGTACGCCAAGAGAGGTGAATTTGAGGTGACTACAGTAACTGATACATTTAGAGGAAAAGATTTTGAAGTTGAATACAACCCAGGTAATTTGTCAATGTTTACCATTTATTTAAATTTACATAGTTCATTAAATACACATATACTTGAAGTTACCAATAATGCTCTTGAAGTTACACACAATGAATGCTGTTACACTTTAAAAAAATAAAGTTATTCGATGTGTTATTGAAGTTACACACTAATCACATTGGATTTACAGACAATATGAAAAAAAAAAATGTATTGAACAATTAGATCTTGATGTTCCACAAGATTTAGCTTGAAGTTACCCAGGATTAAATTAAAGTTACCCAATTATTCGCTGAAGTAACATAATAATAGTATTGAAGTTACACAATGAAGTAACACAATTAGTTATTGAAGTAACACACTAATCACATTGGAGTTACAGGCGTAACATAAAGTATTGGAGTTACCCTACTTACATTGAAGTTACCCAATTAGTCACTGAAGTAACATAATAAAGTATTGAAGTTACACAATTACGTATTGAAGTCATATAATGGTCCCGAACTTACAATATTTATTATTTGAAGTGACACAAAATGTCGTTGGTCTTACATTATTTGAAAATTAGTCTCTGTAGTTACAGTATTTGTCAATTGAAGTAACAATGGTATTGAGGTAACACAATGAAGTATTAATGGTATTGAGGTAACACAATGAAGTATTGAAGTAACACAATGAAGTATTGAAGTAACACAATGAAGTATTGAAGTTACATATAATGGTCCTGAAGTTACAGTATTTGAAAATTAAAGTGTTGACAAATTTAATTATGTGCTAGGTACACTTGAGGGAAGATGCATCTGTAAAATGTTTGAAACAAAACGATTATTGTGCCGCAATCTCATATGGATTTATACATCCAATGGACTCAAAACGGTTCCCATCATTTATGTTGCTAAAAGATGGACTAAATATGCACTGCGCTTTAGTATGTTAGAAGGTGGTGGTTCAATAATAGAAGACGTTGATGTCATTGATGGTGAACTACTTGAGTTGGCAAATTTGTGGTCAGAAGTTCACGAGACCGTTGGGTAACTTAGGGGAAGGGGTAAGGCTGAGGTTGAGAGCTTGTGCATTTTAGTTCGAGAATTTAAGGACAAACTATTACCAGAATGGGGGCCCAAGAATAAACAACAAGATATTGAGACAATACTTGGTTGTACAGTATATGAAAAGATCACGACTCTTCCACCAAAACAGTGCAAAAACAAGGGTAGTGGTAAAAGGATGTTGTCGAGCAAGGCAAAGGCTGTTGCCTTAGCAAAAAAAGCCCAAACACTTATCTAATAATTGTAAGCGAATGTCCAACCATGACAAGAGAAATTGCCCGAACCCTTTTGCAGATCACCCACCATCCCCATCATCAGAGGACTATGAAAAAGGGGAAGTGTCAGGAGAACACGAATCAAAAGAAGAAGAATCAGAAGAGGAAGAAGAAGAAGAAGAAGAAGAAGAAGGCGAGGATGAAGAAGGAGATGCTGAGGAGGAAAACGATGTGTAATGAAGTGACAATTTAAGTAATTATTTTGCGCCAAGTGGTAATGCAGACGAGGTCTTAAGTATGTTTTACTTGGCAAATTATTTTATATGGAATCGTTGTACGTGACTTGAAGTTATTTGTTTTTGGGCTGACTGGCCTTGAAAAACCATTGAATGGCCTTGAACTTTTATTTATGTGTATTGGAGTTTCATTGAATGGTTTTGTAGTTTCATTTATAAAACCTTAAAGTTTCAGTTAATGGCCTTAAAATATGCTTCAGTGAATGGCCGATAAATTTCATTGAATTTCCTTGAAGTCTTTGAATGGCTTTGAAGTTGAATATAATAACATTGAATTTACACTCAAATTTGTAGTTACAAAAATTGCCTTGAAGTTTCTTTGAAATTACACACTAATCACATTGGAATTAAGTGACACCACTTAATTGGAATTACCAATAATGCACTTGAAGTTACACACTAATCACATTGGAGTTTCAGACAATATGACAATTAACATTTTCAACAATTAGATCTTGAAGTTACCCAATATTCATCTTGAAGTGACCCAGAATGAAGTTGAAGTTATACTAATGTCTGAAGGTACACAATATTACATCTACCATTGAAGGGACACAAAGTGTACTAACCATTGATATTACATACTAGAAACATTGAAATAACATACAATATGCTTGATGAAGTTCATATGCTTGGTAACTGCACATATACTTGAAGGTACACTCTAAATGCATTAAAGTAACACAGACAACAACTGAAGTGACACTACTTACTTGAAGTTTCTCAACAAAAATTGCCTTGAAGTTTCTTTGAATAGTCCTGGAGTTTCATAAATATTGCGTTGAAGTTAAACAGAAGAGTATACAAAAATCCAATTCTTTAAGGAAACAGTCATTGATATTCAAAAAATATACTTAAAACATTGTTTATTCCCACGGAGCTTCCAAAATTAACATACATGTTATAGGTTTATATGTCAAAATACATAGGAACATTGTTTCGTCTGACAAATACATGTTACAGGAATTTTACTGCTTCCTTACACTATTTTTTTACCAAATATTTGTCCACTTTGCGCCTAACTTCAACTTTTTTCCATATGTTGTCTTTGTCCGCCACAAAAGCACCAACCTTAGCCATAACAGAATCTCTTCTGACGTTCAAATCAGCAAGTACAAGGGTCGCCGCCAACTGAATTACCAAATAATGCCGGTTGACCTTCCGCTCAAGGTCCTTGTGCTCGAAAGGCTCACCCTCGTACATTAACATATGCATCATTGTGAATATCCCAGATTCACTGAGATCATGGGCGGGGTTATGCCAGGCAAAAACTATCTGACGATGAGTGAATTCCACAAGGGAGTTTCCTCTGACAACACCTCTTGATTCAAAGAAATCGGACATGGCACTAGCCTATATAAAAGTGAAGATTGATAAATAAATTAAACAATCAGATATTCACAACATTAAAATTTCGTGTATTGTCGAAAAACTTACAATTACACGAGAAGCTTTGCATATGATAGACTGATTCGAATCAGAGTGATATTGATGGTCAAGGAGATCAACTGTTTTTGACCTGTAATTGATACATGTGCAGGCAAAATGGTCGTCGATGTTAAATGGTACGAATATTAAATCTGCATTCAGGTTGAATGAGTCCTCACAATCCTTGATGAAGAGATCCCATAATCGTAAAACTTCATCAATGTCCTCATCGTTCTGAGTGGGCTGGTCATAGGTAACAATCATCCTCTTGAGCGCGTCCTGTATAGTTACAATAGTGAAAAAAAATGTTATTCAGTTAGTTGAAGTTTCACATAATGTCATTAAACTTTACCAAAACCGGAGTTGGAGTTTCACAAATTAGTGTTGAAGTTTCACAAATTAATGTTGAAGTTACACGTATAAGTCACAGTTTTCATCAAGTCACAAAAAACAGTGCTGAAGTAACACATAGAACACAGTTGACTACCATTGAAGTTAAGCATATAAGTCTAATATAATAATTCAAGAACTAGATATTATTACCATATGACTTATGCCAAAGAAAGCCATTCTTGCAAAATCGCTGTCATCCGACTCTAACCGATTTAGCAACATCGACCAGCACTCCATCACATCGGAATACATTAGCCTATCCGGTAGAATGGACAAAATCTGATCCCTGTTAAGCGTTGCATGGCGGTTGTAATACACTACTGCTTCTCTGTGTCGCAAACATTCAAAATAATCAACTAACATTCAAGTCATCTTCGAAAACGCAATGAATAAAAAATTAAATAGAACTCACGTATTTTCAAAGGTGTAGTCGTCTAAGAAGCAATAGTCAGCCACGTTTTTCCTCAAAAGTTGTACATCCCTTATCAATATCTGGTTCTTTCGTAGTGTCTTTGAAACAACAAGAGCCTTTGCCTCAGGCTCCCCGCAGTAGATTGAGCATCCTAATCCATCCCCCCTACCACGACGACGACTACTGATAGATGACAGCCCCCCACTAACAAGGCCCCCACTAACAGGGGGCTTACCTGTAAAGGATGGACCTTCAGGAGTGTGGTTATCAGGCGTCATGTAACGAGGGCGCTTGGCTGAGCTCATCGATATGTCAGTATCGGTGCTTCTCTTGAGAATGGAAGTAGTCAATGGATGTGCCTTAACTTCATTAAAAGCAGCGACTCTACCTAACACATCTTCCCTGTCCTTGTTGCAGTCACTAAGGACAAGGGTGGCACCAATCTCGGCTCGAAACAGGGTAGTCATGCCTGCTTTCTCTAGCCCGCACTCAAACAGCTCTCCCCCATAAAGTAGCATATGCAACACCAAATAAACCCCACAATCATTCGCAAAATACCCAACTGCTTGCCATTTAAATTCCTTGTTAACGAGACTAAAACCCCTAACCTTTGAGCCTTTCATATGTCCTTTCGACACCATATAATCTTCCATTAAATCAACCTGTAAGTAGAGTTTTGACAGAGAACGTATAAAGCCATTGTTAGTTAAGCCAAAAAACTACACGTATACCCATGATAACTGAGTGTTATGTACAGAACCATTAAAGCAATACGAGATATGCCTCCGTAAGGCAATTTAAGAAGATCTTCATCGTAATAGCGATTGTCTAGGAACTCGATCTTCTCGGATAAGAAATTAATGCAAGCATAGCTGTAATTATCTTTATCACCAGACAACACGGGGATGAAGACCTGACACACAATAATTACAGCTTGAAGTTACAGTTTCCCATAATAAGCTTGAAGTTACACCCTAAATGCATTGAAGTTACACAAACAACAGCTGAAGTGACACCACTTAATTGGAATTACCAATAATGCACTTGAAGTTACACAATAATCACATTGGAGTTTCAGACAATATGACAATTAACATATTCAACAATTAGATCTTGAAGTTACACAATATACGTCTTGAAGTGACGCAGAATGAAGTGGAAGTTATACTAATGTCTGAAGGTACACAATGTCTGAACTTACACTAAGAAACATTGAAATAACATAGGTAACTCCACATATACTTGAAGTTACACTCTAAATGCATTAAAGTAACACAGACAACAAGTGAAGTGACACTACTTACTTAGAGTTACCAATAATGCTCTTGAAGTTACACACAATGAACATTGAAGTTACACACTAATCACATTGGAATTACGGACATGTCAATCAACATATTCAACAATTAGATCTTGCAGTTACACATTATTCATCTTGAAGTGACCCAAAATGAAGTTGAAGTTATACTAGTTACATTGAAACAGTACAATTATCCATTAAAGTTACCCAATTAGGCACTGAAGTAACACAATAATAGAATTGAAGTTACACAAAGACTGAAGTTACCCACTAAGAATAATGAACGTCTACCATTGAAGGTACAACTGTACCAACCATTGAAATAACATATAATATGCTTGATGAAGTTCATATGCTTGGTAACTCCACATATACTTGAAGTTACACTCTAAATGCATTAAAGTTACACAGACAACAACTGAAGTGACACTACTTACTTGGAGTTACCAATAATGCTCTTGAAAATACACACAATGAATATTGAAGTTACACACTAATCACATTGGAGTTACGGCCAATATGACAATCAAGATATTCAACAATTAGATCTTGCAGTTACACATTATTCATCTTGAAGTGACCCAAAATGAAGTTGAAGTTATACTAGTTACATTGAAGCAATACAATTATCCATTAAAGTTACCCTACTAACATTGAAGTTACTCAATTAGGCACTTAAGTAACACAATAATAGAATTGAAGTTACACAAAGACTGAAGTTACACACTAAGAACCAACCATTGATATTACGTACCAGGAACATTGAACACTAGTGGTGACTTAAAAAGGATTGAAGTTTCACCATTTTATTGCAAAAGTTAGCTTAGAAAACATACCATATCAGCGTCGAGATTTAATGGAGACAAACATTATTCCTGCCATGTGTCCCAACTGGTAAACAGTTGCTGTGTCAGATCGACAACTTTTCCTGATTTTTTCGCATGATAAATTTCCAGCAAAGTCTCCTATAATTAGAGTGAAGAGAAATTAATAAACCCATAATATGCGTTGGAGTGAAGGTATTATAAACAATTCACATAACTTCAATAAAGGTTTAATCCTACTTATAGTGTGACTAAGGCCAAAGGCACATCGGGATTTTGACCCGTGTTGATTCTGCTGGTTAATGATTTGATTAAGTAACAAACACCAACAATCAATAACGTTGCCAGTGATTTGCACTCCGGGTTCTAATGACACCAAATCCTCGCGAGTTATGTAGTAGAACTCTGAATATGTCACCAATTGTTCCCTACAAGGACAAATTAACACATTATTATTGTAAAAGCGTAAAAATTAATGGATAGAAGTACCAGGGTTGAAATAGTTCACTTACGATTTGTTAAGGGCGTCTGATTTATTAAAGATGTAGTCCATCACATCTTTCCTCAAACTGAACACTGTATTGAACATCCTCTTATTGCGCTTCATAATTTATGACACCACCAGCAGGTTGGGATCAGGTGCCCCACAGTCGATAGAACAACCCATGTTCTCGGGGATAAAATCTAGCAAGATAGGGGGGCAATGGAATGGAGTAGAAATGGGTGAAAAATAAGATTAGTTTGCGGGACGTAAATGGTGGGACTAGCATCAAAGTTCTTTTCACTTTCTTCAGGAGGCATATACCCTCCCACACCTGACGTCTCAACAGCCCCTGCGCCAGGTGCACTACCGTCTATCGCAAATCCACCAGCGGATTGGATCTGTTGTAACCATAAGAGTCGATTGGATCTGGTAATTGTCCCTTTCAGGTGGCTTCTTTGTTGCAATGGGCGTCTCCACAAGCGGTGCATCATCGTCCACGGGTCCATGATCAGTTTGAATCGCAGACTTGTCCGCTACGGCGTTACCTGCATCCCCTAAATGCTGCACAACGTCTAGGTCAGCAGCCCCTTCTGCATCCCTTGACAGCACAGTTCCATCCTCAATGGCTTCAATAGCCTCCGCCTCCCCCGCTCTTAAAAAGATTTCTTTAACACTAGCCGTGGAAAAGGGCTCCAGGCTACCCATCATATCGTCTGAGGCCAAGTCAACCTCTATATCTGCACCACCATCTACTTCACAAACAGCTTTATCATCCTCTTGGTCGGGTTTGTCGCGGTCCCGATACAAAAATAATTACCTGCACTTAGGCTAACAACATAAGGAATGTAATTAGGGAAGTAGGGTGTCGATCCTCAGGGAGTACGGGTTAACTATGAATTGCTATGGATTGGTTTTCATTTAAGTTCGAGTCATTTGAGGTGATTATATAAACTATTAATATAAAAATAAAATGACATGTAACAACCCGAAAAGTACCCTATTTTTCTAGTGAAAATATTTTACGAATACTTTTCAGCCTGTTTAAGTTTTAAAGTGGAATTTATTGTTTCCAGTCGAATTTTGAAATTCCGAGTTCGTATTTGGAATTTTTGAGAGATTCCATGAGAATCCCGTTTTTAAGTCAACTTTGACTTTCGTTGACTTTTTCCGACTCGCCTTGTAATTTTGAAGACCGAAATTTTATTTAAAAAAATAATATTTTTTAATTTATTTTTATTAAGATTTATTTAGATTTATCATAATTTAATATAATTATTTTGAATTTATTCGGAATTTAAAGAATAACTTTTACGGTTTAATCCCGAACATCATTTAACTATTCCCGAGTCATCGTAAATCCCG
>JAIUZE010015688.1:0-11897 GCA_022085475.1 Heliosperma pusillum
CTACTGTTACGGCTGCTCTACTGCCCCTCCGGCCACCACCCACCCCCAGGCCATCCAGACCTCACGTCGCCGGCTGTGGTGGGGTTATAGGTGTGGTTCGTGTTTTGGTTAGGGGAGAGAGAGTGGGGATCGTGCGCGGACTCAGCCACCACAGCCAAGTGGTTTGTCAGGAGCCTTAGGTGGCTGACGACCTGGTTCATCGTCGCCGGCCTCCTCCTGAGGCTCCATAGACCCGTCGATGGCCTCAGCCTAAGGCGCTGCTTTGAGGGTTGTGGGTTTGTGAGAAAGACGGTGGGTTTCCGTCTGCGGCCTTTCTGGGTTTTGCGCCGGCCGTAGCCCTATCTCTGCCACCATCGGCTGTCGGGCGTCGTTCACTACCCCTTCAGGCCGTCGGTTGGGGTCCGTGTTATCTCGCCGTGGCTGTTTTTTTTTTTTTTGCCTTGCATTTGATCGCGTCGGCGTGGTGTTGGTGTCGGCTGCATCTTGCCAGGGTTTACTGGTGGTGGCCGGTGCTACCCGTCACTGTGGTGGCTGGTTATGGGGTGTGCCGTGGTCGATGTGATGGTGGTCGTCCTTTGCCTTGCACGTAAGCAGCTACCATGCACATATTAGGGTTTCTATTATTTTTTCTTTTTCATTAAGTATTATTATTTTCTTTTTCTTTTTCGTTATTATGCCAGTCTTAGTGCGGTTTCCTTGTCCTTTTTCTTGTATTCATAAGTGTCCAAATGGAGGTGGTAGGGGCCTTACTAAGGCCGCCTGGCGAAAGCATTTTCAGGATCGACATTGTATTGCTGGTGCTATGGGTCTTACGCGTCAAACTCTTACTGATAGTTTGACGGTTTTCTCTAATGCCGAAATTACTTTGAAGCGCATGGGGCTTTGGTTGTGTGGGGAGTGCTTTAAAACCCATCCGTTTCGTTCTAGGTGTCGGCATGGTCGGGGTGACTTTGTTCCGCCTCCAGATTGTGGTGATGGCATCGTTAGCTTTATTATTCGTGGTATCCCTAGACCTCCGGCTCCGTCTCACTCGGTTCTTTCATCTGATGTTGGGGTTGAGCTTGTTCATTGGTCTGTATCGTCGCTCGACCGTTTATTTTCTTTGGGTCATCGCACCGTGAAATCTATTCCTCCTAAGTGCCGTCTTGGGTTTGCTCGGGTTCTGAATGGGGTCTTGGATGATGTGGCTGACTCTCCTGGTGATCTCTCCTGCTGGGTTCGTTTGCTTGTGTTGCCTATTTGTCTGCTTAAGACCTTCGCTCCTCGGAGTAATCTTGAGTGTAGGACGGCTGTTAGGCGACAGTGTCAGGAGGAGAGTATTACTAGGGCTATTCTTGCTTGGGGGTGCCTGGAGGGGGGTTGCAGCTTTTACAGGAGTGTTTGGCTGAGGTTCCTCCTTCGTTTTGTGTGGAGGAGGATCTGGATTTGAGTGAGCAAAACCTCCGCCAGTGTCGGCGGAAGATTTGTGATGGTCATTATACTGCTGCTGTTAGGGTGCTTTCTTCCTCCGGCGTCGCCCCATAAACTGATGCCACTCTTGGTGCTTTGCGTGAGAAGCATCCTGTCGCCCCATCTCCTTCATTGCCTCCTTTGCCTGTGGATCATCATTCTCTTGTTGCCTCTTCGGCAGTGGTTTTGGATATGATTCGTGGTTTCCCGCGTGGCACTTCTTGCGGAAGGGATGGACTTCGTGCCCAACACCTTCTGGACTGTTTGAGTGGTGCTGCTGTGGCTGTCTCGGATGATTTGATCGCTTCTATTACTAGGGTGGTAAATCTTTTTCTGGAGGGCCGGTGCCCTGTAGCCCTTGGTGAGTACATTGCTAGTGCTCCGCTCACGCCGCTTGTTAAACCAGGCGGGGGTGTTCGCCCTATCGTTGTTGGCACTGTCTGGAGACGTCTTGTCTCTAAGGCTGGTGCTTTTCTGGTTGGTCCTTTGTTGTCTGCTTATTTTGCTGGCCTTCAGTTTGGGGTTGGGGTGTCCGGTGGAGGAGAGGCTATCTTGCATGCCTTGAACCGGCTCATTGAGGCCCGTGGTGGTGATGTGGGACTGTCTATGTTGCTAGTTGATTTCCAAAATGCTTTCAATCTTGTTGATCGTGTGACTATGCTACAGGAAGTCCGCCGTCGTTGTCCGGTTCTTTCCCGTTGGGTGGAGTTTTGTTACTCTAGCCCTGCCCGTCTTTATTATGGGGAGCATTGTTTGTGGTCTTGTCAGGGTGTCCAGCAGGGTGATCCTTTAGGGCCGTTGCTTTTCGCTTTGGTTTTGCATCCCCTAGTGTGCAACATCCGGGATTCCTTTGATCTTACTTTGCAAGCGTGGTATTTGGATGATGGCACCATTGTTGGGGACACTTTAGAGGTGGGGAGAGTTTTGGATTTGATTATGGCAGATGGGCCTCGTTTCGGTCTCCATCTTAATGTGGCTAAGACTGAGGTCTTTTGGCCTATTGAGGATCCTCGGAGTCGGCTACCCGGTGTTTTCCCCCCTTCTATTGCTCGGCCCTTGCGTGGTGTCTCTGTTTTGGGTGGACCTGTCAGTACTTGTCCCATTTTTGGCAGTGAGCTTGTGGCGAGGAGAGTGACTAAGACCGTTGAGCTTATGGACTTAGTCGCGAGGATTGAGGACCCGCAATGTGAGTTGCTTCTTCTTCGGGCCTGTACTGGTATTTCTAAACTCTATTTTTCCCTCCGTACTTGCTCCCCGGGGGTCTTTGGGTCTGTCCATCTTCGCTTTGATGCAGCGCTTCGTTCTAGCTTGGAACGTATTGTCACCGCGTCTGGGCCTGGTTTTGGGGATTGGCAGTGGCGCCTTGCCACTTTCCCTTTTCATCTGGGTGGGCTCGGTGTTTATGCTGCCGGGGATGTTTTTCATTATGCTTTTCTAGCGTCCCGTTTGCAGTCTGCTGATTTGCAGGCTAAGCTACTTCGGTCTTCAGGTATTGTGGATTCTGGTCCTACTTTCGACGATGCCTTGCGGGTGTTCTCTGAGACTACAGGTTCTTCCTTTTTACGTGATCCTAGTGAAATCGCTGCCCCTAAACTTATGAAGAAACTGGCAGATATATATTTTGCGAGGATTGCTGCTACTGCGGAATCTGTATTCTCTTTGACACCGCGTCAGCTTGCGTTATGGAAGTCTCAGCAGGGTGCCCACGCCTCTGATTGGTTGCGCGCGGTTCCTATCTCTGGGTTGGGTCAGACTATGAACCGGAGGACTTACCGTAGTGTGCTGGGGTATCGCCTTGGTGTCCCGTTATTCACGGTATCTAGGCCTTGTCCTGCTTGCTCTCGGGTTTTTGCTGATGATGTGTATGGGGACCACGCTGTTTCTTGTACTGGTACTGTGGGGGTTAAGCATCGGCATAACCTCGTTCGTGACACCTTATTTGACATTTGCTATAGGTCTGGTATTTCTTCGGGCAAGGAGGTTGATATCGGTTTGGTTGACGGGCATGGCGGATCTCTTCGTCCGGCGGATTTGCTACTTTATTCGTGGGACAGAGGGCGTGATGTGTGTGTTGATTTGACAGGGTCTTCCCCCTTGACTCAGACTGGGATGTCTGATTTTGTGCCGGGACGGGTTGTTGCTGATGCTGCTCAGCGCAAATGTACTAAGTATAGGGATTTATGCGCGACTGCTGGCTATGGTTTCCTACCCTTCTCTTTCTCTTCGCTTGGGGAGCTGGGCTCGGATGCTGTTGACTTGCTCAAGCGGATCCAGAAGTTCTCGGTATCTCAGGATGCTGGGGCTCGGGTGGCCGCTTATATCTTTACTAGGATTAGCTTTGCTATAGCTAAGGGGGTGGGGGCCCAGATTGTCTCTCGGCTCCCCACCAACTTCATGTAAACTTTTCATTTTATTTTAATGAAAGCTGCGCGCATCTTATGATAAAAAAAAAAAAAAAATATTAATAATAATAATAATAATAATACTCTCTCTCTCTTCCTAGTAAGAGAAAGTTTTCTCTCAAATTAGGCGATTTCCCGCCATTTTGACGCCATGGCTAGAGGGAGAGGAAGAGCACCTAAAGCTAGAGTTCTTTGCATTGGTGATTCTGAAGCTACTTCTCAGGAGAAGCACGAGGTTTCTGATACTTTTTTCCTGGATAATTCTGGAACTCCTGCGGTTTTTTTGGGAACCCAGGTAAAACCCCCGAATAATTCCACCATTAATGATCTTATTGTTCAAGATTTACATAATTCTTGCTCTCCACGAGTTTCTACTCCTAGTTCTGTCACGAATTCTTTGACTAGACAAGGTTCTGTGAATAATTTGTTAGCGAATTCCACAAAAGCTGGGTTAAATTCAGATAATGTGAATATCCCTATTCTTGATAATGTGAATGTCTCTGATCTTGATAATGTGAATGTCCATGCTCTTGATAATTTGGTTGTCAATGATACTCTTCCAATTCCGGAGGATGAGGGTACAAAGATCACCAAAACTACCACAAACTGGAAGAATGTGGTTAAGGGAAGTAAGAATATGGGTATGAGCCTCTATTACCATGAGGGGATTGCAGAATCAGATGAAATTAATGTTGATCTAGATGACATTGCAAAGGAATTGGATATTTGGAAACATGCTTTGATGGGCAATGTCATAGGAGCTAAACCTACACTCAAAACGATGCAAGATTTTGTTAACAAGAAATGGAATCATGTCAAACAACCCATTCTTCAATAATTCAAGAAAGCCTGGTTTAGCTTTCGATTTGATAACAAAGAAGACTTGGACACTGTGCTCAGAACAGGGCCATGGCAATTGGGATCTAACACCCTCATTCTGAAGCAATGGTGTCCTAACTTCTCTTTAGAAATGGAGAGGGTTTCCATTATACCAATCTGGGTTCTTTTCCCGGATCTGGATCCCTTCCTCTGGACTGATACTGTGCTTAGCAAGATGGCTAGTAAGATTGGCAAGCCCCTGTTTGCAGACATTCCCACTACCACTAAGTCTCGACTGTCTTTTGCTCGAGTCTTGATTGAGGTTGATGTGGCTAAGGATCTTCCTGAACAAATCCTGCTCAATGTTCCCTTTTGTGGCCATACTATTCAGAGGGTGGATTATGAATGGCGCCCTTATTATTGTAAGCATTGTGGGAAGCTTGGGCATGAACAATCTTCCTGCAAATGGCTTAAAAACGATGGCATCCATGCTGCCCCTGTATCTAAGGGAGTTATTAGGAAGGCTTATAAGCCTGTAACTGTAGCTAAGGGGCGGATCTCTTCTGGTGTTCCTCTGGCTGGTCCACAATGCAAGGAGATAGGTGGTACCTCAGTCTCTTCAGAGGCTCCTTCTGCATCTGGTTGTATGAACACTGGAGAATCTGTGAGTACTGTAGTGCACTCAGGACCTCCTGTGCTAGGCCATGTTCATGATCACCAGAAAGAAACCACTCCTATGGCTAACAGGTCTCCCCTGATCACCACTGATAGGGTGATTTCAGGAAGCCCAGGGTGAAACACCCCCAATATCCTCTTAGTTTAAAAATCTCAATTTCATTTAAGATAGGATAATGGGTGTGCCACAATGTAATCAAATGTGATAATAAAACCATGATTTAAAGCAAAAAGGATAAAAGTTCTTATAAATAAAAACCAAGGTGATAAAATCCGATTACAACATTCCAAATTTAGCGGAAGCAAATCAAAGTTATAAGTCTCAAAAAAACATTAAATTTTTTTAAAGTTCAAACTTCAAATATTCCATGATAGCGCACTCTCCCCAAGAGTTCTCGACTCTACCTTCCACGAATACCTGTCATACGATCTGCTCACACAGTTTGTGGTCATCGCAGGTCCAATCAAGGACAAAATAAACGGAGGGTCAACAATAATGTTGAGTAAGGTAAACAATTCGAAAAGAAAAATTGGTAAGTTGTAGAATAGTAACTCGAATTACATTTTCAAAACAATGTATGAGATATAAGAATTTTCAATAACAACATGTGGTATTTCATATAATCAAAAAAGACATCATGAGTGTTTCCAAACTTTTCGAATCACATTCCTTCCAATACCTTTTCCATTTGAAAGAAAACATTTATTTCCATAAGTTTCCAACATTTTCAAAACCACATTTCTACCAATAAATTTTCATTTGAAAGAAAACATTTCTTTCGATAAGTTTCCATCATCGGTATACTTGGATAGAGGCCGTATGGAGAGAATTCCCTCGCCCTAGTCCGGATAAGACGGGGTTCACCAAACCATGTACTAAACTGTCCAAACATCTCGAGTGTGCACACCCCTCCAAGGGCCAACCCCAAGGAGAAAGATAAGAGGACGGGGTCTCGATCAACTAACCCCCACCAAAAGCTCTGTATAGGAGGTCCCTTATTTGGGACAACATACCCCTCTACCAAAACCGTTTCAGAACCAATATCAAAGCCTTTCTAAACAATTAAATCCATTTCCTTGAAATTAAACATTTCCATAACTTTTACAAAAGATCAAACGGTTTTGGTTTTCAAAACTCTTAAAAACTGTAAGTCCTTTATTTCATTTCAAACACGATTCCATTTTCAAAAGATTGGAAAACTTCAATCATCTTCAATATTCATTTCATCACAATAATTACAACTAATAACAACAATCCTTACAAGCATATTAAATATTACAACATTCGGAACAATACTCAATAATTCAAGAATAGTGTACGGATTAGTGTTTTCCCTTACCTCACAAGGTTGCTTAGGGAGCGGTTACAACGCCTCTTCTACAAATTATGAGTCTACAATATGTATAAAGTATCGATTACTAATGTATCCAAGTCGGTTCTTAACTTTCTTGTTTTACATCACTTGAATTATACGGTTTTAATTATGTTAAGTTCCGTTTAACTAACTCATCCCGCTCTATAGTCTACAAATATGATTTAGCATAAGACCAGAATGTATATGAATGATTTATTAATCCATTTATTGTTTATTTTAGTAAATAAGCATACATGCAATGAGATTAAGCAAGTTATATTAACCTAACTACCCTTCACGATTTTTCAGTCGGAAACAGAAACTTTAAATTGTTGTATCTCTCTTGTTATTAATCATTTTGATAAGTGGTTGGTGGGGTTGGATTCCTTGAGATGTCCTCTAACTTTCATATTCTGAGGGCAAAGCCTAAAAACGTCATATGTTTAACTAATTTACAGTTTAACAAAATCTGTCCAAAAACGAGTCTTAATATGTTATTAGGTGGGAAATGTTTTTAACAAATCGTAACGCCAAGATTCGAAAGTCTAAAGTGCTATAATTTCCTAGTAGTTTAACATACTAAAAGGTGGCAGGTTAAAAATGTTAGTAAGTATAATTTCAAAAGCCTTTTATGAATATGACAAGTTTTCACTAGTAAAAGTATTACACTCATTAGTCTCGTTTTTTTTCCAGATTATAGAACAAAATTGTAAAAATCATAATAAATTGAAACCATCATATTTGAAAGCGTGGTCAGTTTGTGTAGATTCATTTATGAGTCTACTAACTTTAAGTAGTTGTAGGTTGAAGTCAAAAACAGAGTTTAAGATACCCAAAATCATATTTTTCCAGAATGTGTCAGATTTCGAGACAACAAAAGTAACAATGCATAAATCCGTCTTAACATAATGAAGTGAGTTCATTCCAGAGCCTAACATGCTCTATATTTATTTAAGTTTATTGTGGTAAAAGGTCTTATCTTTATTAATCCTTTAAGTTACATTTTAAGACTCAAACATTGGGACATGCAGATTCGATTTGTCCAGAATCACGTTTTAGTGTATGATTTTTCATTTACAAACGACCCATTATAATCTGACAAAATTTCGTATAAATATTATAGACATACAGAGGTACTACATATATTTGTTTCAAACTAAAATAACAAGTTTAAGTCCAATTTATCTTCTTTTCATAATCAACCTCCGAATTTGACACTTTGATGATTGTTACGTGCTTAGGTTCATGCATGCATGAATGGAGACTCTTATAGTTCGTTTTATGATTTGTTTTATTCATGATTAAGTGGTGAATGAGAATAAAATCATAAAAGTGTAGTGTTTTAGCCCTTACAAGGTGAAGAACTTGGTGTTTAGGCAAGATCCTCCTCCTACCTTTCTTCTTCTTCTTCCCCTTTTCTTGGTTTCTTCCTTGCTCTCCCTCTCTCTATATCTTTGTTGTTGTTGTTTTGTTTTGAATGAAAATCTGATGGGATTGAGTTATGAGTAAATAAGAGTGGTTATGGGAAGAATAAAAAACAAGGTGTTGGGAAGAGGGGGAGTAGGGGGGTGGTGGAACACATATGGGGAAGAGGGGTGTCTTTTTTTTTCCTCATTGGACCAATTACTCTAGGCATGCCATAGGATCTTAGGGATCATCATGGCTGCTAGGACTTTGTTGTAGTTTGTTCAGTCGAGTTTGCGCGCGACGGAGAACGATGCGCGAGACGGTGTTTTATGCAACTTCAAAATGCAATATAATTTTACCAATTACCGGCACAAGAATTATATATGTTCTTTTCTCATTTTATCATGGGTGAATTTGAATGCATTTTATTATTAATTATCTTTAATGTTTGACGATGATATTTATTATTAAATTAAGTGAGTAGGGGTAATTGTATTGTTACCAAATTTTTCACTTTATCTCTTATTGATACTTTATTATTATTATTTTTAAATTTCCTTTTTATTTTATTGACGGATTTTATGGGTATCACAATCTACCCTCCTTAAAAACAAACTTTGTCCTCGAAGTTAAAACATCCCTCTAGGAGCAACAAGTATAACTTCATTCCTTAATATACGAGGGAAAGATGTGGGTGTTACATCCCACCTCCCTTAAAGAACGTTACGTCCTCGTAACTAAATATTTGGCTTGAATAGTTCTGGATACTTAAGCTCCAAGGTTTCCTCAGCTTCCTAAGCGCGGACGTCATTGGTTGACCATAACACCTCCTCAAGTACATCTAAGGTCTCATATTGGCCTATGGTTTTAGGCTTACTTTTCCTTTCTTACGCAATCGCATCTCCCTTCTCCTAGGTGATACCCTAAACAACAACAACTTATCTACCAATCATGGTTAATTTCCGTTCTTTACTCATGGTTAATAATCGATTGCTATGTTTGTCCGTTTTCTAGTTTCGTGAGAAACGATCAGCACTTCCTCTTTCATCCAATTGCTTCTTCTAACTTTATTATTTTCATCTACAATTACACATATACACGTGTTCCACAAAATCCATTAACCTATTGCAGTCTTAATCACCTTTAAACCAAGACTCTTAAATCTGTTTTACCTTAAAAATGAAAACAAATTTACCCTCAAATCGCCAAATGATATAAAGTTATTAATGATTTCACTAAATCCGATTCCGCATGAAATTCTAGTAATCAATGACTTAATTCTTCGAATTTACACAGTCGTAACATCATTCACCTTAAGCCTCATAACCCTCCATCAATCACATTTTGAAATTAATTTAGCGCTCTTAATTAACCGTTATTTGAGAACTTCACAATTCGTTTCTCCGTCATCTCACATCCACAAAAACAGGTATATCTCAAATTTCTTATTGATCGTTAAAATCAACACATACTCTACTAATTTTAGCATTCTCTATTGACGTCAAATCACTAATGGGCCAATAATAGTTCCCCGAAATTTCACCCTTAGATTTCCTCCATTGGTCAATTACCATAATTGGTAACATTCTTTTTAGTATAAATTACTTAAAACATTATCTCTTCACATGCTACAAGCCTTCAACAACTACGAAATCTCTTTACATATTGTTATAATAGTTACCTCAAATAGCCAAGTGTTCCTCAAGAATCACAATTCATATCATGTTACGTCAGACTTCTATCTTTCACTTAAGTTCCATTGGTCATGTCCATTACTTTTCCATAAAATACGTATCCTTAATCATATCATTAACTTCATCACAAATATTATATCCATTTGCTCTTTGGTGAACAATTGTATATAAGCCTCACATCCTCTTTTTACTTCTCGCAACATTACATTCTCTTTTCACAATTATTCATAATCTTATGCCTCTTTACTGAATCCACACTCTAACAAGAATTCCTTCAAGTATATGGGTAATCGCTTGTTCTTAATATCTTAGGACACGTAAATATCCAACTTACTACACAAGATCACGCCACACAGTTAGCTACTACCCCAGTGTCCATTCTATTTCTTATTACTATTATTCTTTCTAAACATACTACTTTCGTTCCAATAAAAGATAGAGACATAATATTTAGTGATATCATTTAAACAAATAGTGTCTCATTTTACTCCTTCAACATATGAGACTTAAAGATCTCAAATCGATTTCAATTTCATGGATAATATCTCATTCTAGTACCTGCAGCGCTTATATCACATACAGTTAATTAGGCAACAATCGTATGTATAACATCTCATATTATTATTCACATGATTGATATTGTTCTTTAAAACTAGATATCAACAACGTATACGTCATCTCGTACTACCATTCACACAACCGATATCTCAACAATCATTTGTCCATCAGGACTAAGCATCCAAGGTTATTCAACCACTCTTATATCATAGTCATTTGACCAACATTACAAACTCAACTATCCATCTTTATATGAATAATAAACAGGCTAATAATTGCCCAAGCTAATATTCACCCTTTATTGTCTTAGATAAAATAATTATAAATATCCACGATATAGTTAGCTTGTATGTTCCTAAATCCTAATAACCAGACTGTACCCACGTGTACTACATAAATCCTCATAATTATCACCATTGAAATCCCACTCGAATTCTACACTAGATCGCACTCTTCCTCGTTTTCATCACCTTCTCTTGTCTTCTCTAGTGGCGTATATCCTCTCCCTTTCTTTAATTAGAATTAATCAACGACTCTTTATAGCTAGTTAGACTATATAGCCCATAGTTATCATGATCTAAATCTATAAGCTCAAATTACAGATCTTATCTACTCTGCTTCTTTTAATAAAGTTAACTACCCTAAATTTTTTTTTTTTAAAATACATAATCTCTTGTCACTCCACATGTTTCATATTCATCCAACTAACTTCTTTGTTTCATGGTGTGGTTGGTAAGCTAGCTCAAACACGTGACCTTATCTTTCTCACTAATGTGTCCACAAGGTCTAAAGGAGCGTCTCAAGGAGGTCAAATATTATAATATGTCTTACTCGGACAAACTGTTCATTCTAATTACCTTTAATTCTAAACAAAACCGGACTTTATATGCATCACACATCCAAGCCTCAAATATACCTCACATATTACAAACCAATAGATGATTCTTTCAACTCTTTTCGCAAATTCAAATAACAATTACCATAAGTAAACTAGTTCTTGAACACACCTCAATAAAATTCACTTACATCACTCTAGGCCTTTGTTCTACTCATCCCAAACGTTTAAATTGTTCTTCCTCCTCATGTATATCAAAATTAAAGTGATCTCTTGATTCTAATTACTTCAAACTATTCTGCTCAATTAAGAACCACAACCATTTGTTCTAAGCTTTCATTCTTTCAAAGTCATGTTGCGACCTAAATCACCAATGTCATACCTATGTAATTCCTAGGTCATACTAAAGCAAAAGAAGTATCTACCCTCTCATTTAAATCTATGAAATTCTCCACCAAAATGTATTAATAACCCATAAATTACGATTTACATCTCGACTGTAACACCCGGAAATGTACCCTATTTTTCTAGTAGAAATATTTTACGAAATCTTTTCAGTAATTTTATGTTGTAATTAAGATTTTTATGTTTCGAGTCGAATTTAGAATTTCCGAGTTCGTATTTGGAATTTCTGCGAGATTCCATGAAAATCTCGTCTTAAGGCGAGTTTGACTTTTCTTGACTTTTGAGTCGAGTTTGACTT
>JAIUZE010015689.1:0-21829 GCA_022085475.1 Heliosperma pusillum
TATAACATAATTGACCCACCTGCCTCTTAACTAGGCATTACATGTGCAACTATTTCAACATTTAAAGTATTTAATTTAATATCTTACTTGCATTCATTTACATGATCCACCTACTAAGATCCGATTATATTACAATTTTGACCCGACAATGTAATTATAATGCTTCTCTTCAAAGATATCTACTTCCCTAAATAATACTAAGTATTAGAGAATATACAGCTTACTAGGGTCATACCATGTAATAGGTACTCTGGTGCTACATAACCTAAGGTGCCTGAGAGCTTGATGTTGTTCTTGCTATACGGTCCGTCCGTGATTGCAAGGCCAAAATCCGATACCTAAGAAATGACGAGAATAAGTTACAGCAACTACTTACCAGTTGATCATAGTTGTCAGGGTGGGTATGATTTAGTAGAGACTAGCCGGACTTGCCAGTCGAGAAATCAATACCTTAGCATTAAACTCGGAATCTAGAAGGATGTTAGATGATTTCAGGTCTCTATGAATGACCGGCGGATTGCAATGCTCGTGTAGATACTCTAATCCCCTAGTCAAGATACACAAACTTGTTGGTATGAGATTCGAGTTTAGAATTAAAAACAAAACAATACTTGTTCCTTATTCCATGCTTGACTAAGTTATTACCTTGCAATATCGAGAGCAATTTTCATCCGGATATGCCACGTCAAAGCTGATCCTCGAGTAGAACCTACATAATTGTTCAATTACGATAAGGTTTGTCAATTGTCATTTTTATGGTCTTATATCGATGACAGTGGTGAAAGACTTTACCGTGCAACTGATCTTCTAGACAACCATTCTCCATAAGCTCATATACAAGCAGCTTGGAATCCCCATGGAAGCAATAACCCAGGAGGGTTATAATATTATGATGTCGAATGTTACTCAATAGCTCAACTTCATTCTACATTGCAATTTCACAGATCAGAGTTACAATTTCCAGTAGGATCAAATTCTACTAAAGCACTAGCCAGTAGACTAGACGATATATTAACAACTCTTTACGCTTCTTGTACCATAATGCAGTAGACTAGACGATATATTAAATGTGGGCTCAAGAAATCGTGGATTGTTTTTTAAACTTGCTAATCCGCCTAAGCTGAAAGGTTCATATCACAGGACACTGTTACGGAAGGGAAAATTGACGAAAAAACTTAAAATGGCCCGATAATACAAGGTTTCTGGCACCGCCACAGGCAGGGGCCAGTAAGGAACTCGGGTAATGCTGTTATTAGTATAATTTAGTCAATCAAAGTGAAAAGGACTTTGTACTTGCAAGGTTTTTAAACATACCTCGAACTCTTTTTCAGCTTCCTGACCGCCCCCGTCAATCTTCTTCACAGCAACATAACAACTACTATCAAGCTTAGCTTTGTACACAATTCCAAATCCACCAACACCAAGGATGTTTCTTTCATTGAAATTGTCGGTTGTAGACTCTAGTAGCTTATAGTCCATTGTTATCACAGTCCCTCTATATTTTGCATTCATTTTCAATGTATTGAAGATGACATTTGATTGATTAAGTGCAAGCCCCCTAACAATATCTGCATTAATATAAAATCACATCTCATTAGATAGCCATGATTGCGAGACTATGACTAACACGTAAAACAATATTAATTCTTGTATGAGACAGTCTCACTGTGAGACCATCTGTATGATCAGTGACATTAATACCTGAGTTCTTAGGACGATTCTTTCGAGGTTTACCCGAGATCTTCCTATGCCAAATCCACATTGTAAGCAAAGAAAGCAAGACGACACCGACTGAAGCAGAAGCGACAACGAGGGCTACTTTCAATCTGTGAAATGTATCCATTTTTCTGTTCTTTATACCACCTTGAATTCCTGATAACATAACAAAATTCAGAAAAAGGTGAAGAATGCTATGAAACATGCATCCAACTAACTCGAATTCGCAGACGTTTAAAATGAAATATAATTAAATTAGCAAATTTTGTCAGAAATAATGCATCTTTGGTGCATTAATGACAGCTAGTTCATCAAACTAAAGATAATATTTCTTATAACTTACATTAAATTTTAGTACATACAATCTGGCATTATTTCATATAATTATCAAATTCAGTGATCTGGGTACTATGATTTCTTCATTTGTTTATTTCATTTCAATCTTAAATTTTCGAACTACACATAAAAAAAACATTAAAAAAACCCGAAACAAGTATAGTAACTGTAATTTCCATACGTTTGCTAAATACGAGTATCCATAACGTGGTTTGAACAGACGTATGAAAATGAAATGAACGAACGGAGTACGGTTTTATTACCTGAAGAAAATTCTGACATTGTAGGAGGTATGATAGGGCTAAAATGAGGTAATGAAACAGGGGAAATTTCTGTAGCATTTACAAACAAGAAATGTAACAGAAAAAATTGTTGTTGTATAAAAACAACAAAAATAAGAAACATAAACTTGTCCATATTATTTTGTCGTATGTTTAATGAATGTGTGAAGAAATGGTTGTATAATGTAAATGTGATTCACAATGTAATAAAGAAAATAAGAAAAAAGATGACAATATTTTCAAGACATGTCATTTTCAAACTAAACTCTCTTTCATAATCTATTCATGTCACTATCATTCACTGAAACTAAAATCTCTATAATGTTTGGGGTAACTAGTTATAATAACTGGGCACAAGATGTTCACAATTATCTCATTTTTATATTCCAAGTTTTATGTTTTTTTTTTCAATTTTTTTTTTCTAAGAAATAAAGTCATCTTGCACGTCTGCACACGTTATTGATTGTCGGTTAAGTCAATTTATAAGTCTATTTTTATTGTCACACTTGACGCAGGTCTTTAGTTATAGAGGTCGAATCCTTAAGTCGGGTCACCTAGATTAATTGCGGATAGGGGTTAAAGTAGATACAATCGGGTCATTTAGATTGGTTACGGATAGTCAGATAGGAGTTAAAATAGATACGGTTATTTTCGATTTGAAATTTGTAGGGATTATAAACTTATAATGGGGTGACGTTCAGGTCGTTTTTGGTTTGGGTTCTTGTATGTCATGTAGACTTGTAGAGTCATCGTGAGGTGACAACAAGTCAATACGATTTTGGGTAGGTCATTATCTGGTAAGTTTATTCATATATGGAGTATCTAATACGGAGTATCTAATATTTACAAGTTAGGAGGAAATTTTAAAGGCATTATATTTGTTGAAATTTCAATGTCGAATTCATTTGATCCATAATTAATAGTAACAAAATTTTCTTAGCTAACACGTGGTTATGAGACGTAAGGTTTCGGCCCTGAGACCTGTTGAATGATTTAAAGGACAATGTCCCATTTGAAGGGGCCATTAGGAGCAAAACTCTAAACTCCGATGGTGTTTTGCTATAATTTACACTTTTTTTGTTTTATTTTTCAATCAAAGTTCACATTTTTTTTTCCTTTTTCATACTAGTTTACACTCGTCAAAAATCACGGATCATAATAGTCGTTGTTATCCTAAGATACATGTGTATATAAATTGTGTGTCATTAAGTGTTCAATTTCGTGAGTCTGTGACAATATAAATTGGTCAACATATAGTGAATTGGTCCTCTTATTCAAATGTTAAATCTATACTCTGGTTTATTGCGTTTGTAATAATACAGTATTATAAGACGAAATTTGGGAAAATTTGAATTAATATTTTTCGTTTTTACTTTTGCATTAATATTTTTCGTTTTTTTTTCAAGTAAATACTTTTGCTTTTGTCAGATTTTGTTTAGTTCAAGTAAATACTTCTGCATTAATATTTTTTGTTTTTACTTGTTATCATTTTTTTGGTAGTTTATGTCATTTTTCACTAGTCTATTTATTAGTTTTAAGCCCGTGCAAAATTGCACGAGTATTATTTAAAGATTATGTTATAATGTTTATAGTCTAAGATAACCGTAAGAAAGAATTAAGATTTTACTTAAATCAATATTATAAGTTAAGGGTCAAATTCAAAATTAGTACTTAATAGTTATTTCGTAAAAGTTAAAAAGGACAAACTTATTTCTATAAGTTAATTGTTGTAAAAAAAACTTAAGAAAATGACATTAATGTCGACCCGTGCAATCACACGGGCATTAAATCTAGTTTATGATAAAGATAACTTTCATGTCTTAAATGAACAAACTAATAGAATGTGATATTTTTGTAACGGAATTTTCAATGTACAAATAAAAATCAATGAATTCAAATTTTATTTACTTTAATAAATTATATTAGTGAAAAGTAAAGGTAAATAAATGACTGAGATGGAGGAAGTAAAACTTAGACCGAAAACAAATTTTTTTTATTATTTATTATTTAACATTTAGTATATGTTTAATAACTTATTAATTTATAACATTGACAAATTTATTTTTGTCATGTCCAAGTAACCAACATTTATCTTACTCACATTAAAAGAAAAATATCTCAATTACATTATGTTTAAAAAGAATTAACCCAAATTTGGAGATAGATTTGGCCTCCAATAAATATTTGATATTTGATTTTATATCAGAAAAAAAATTAGTATACAACAAAACCCAACCCAAAAGGTCTTATGAATCTCAATTAAAATATCAACCCAAAAATATAAATTTAAGATAAAACCCCTAAAATTTGATCTCCCATCCGCCGACGCCCTCTATCAATTTCTCTTCTTCATTTTTCCCTTCCTAATTTCCTATACCCTAAACGTCTCAAATCAGTCACATATTTTGCCCCTCTCATCAGTCATTCTCACCTGACTCCCTCATACTCTATTTACATCCTAAATGCCCAAAATATGTATTGGCCATAATAAAAGAAAAATCTCCCTTTAATTTTCCTCACATCTTCAATTTGCATCAATATATATTCTCTATAAGACCCTCTATATGCGAATTTAATGGATTTCATGTAAGTATTAGAATGATATAATCTGAAAAAATTTATGCAAGTATAATCCGAAGCTTACATATGGATTTTTTTAATATGAACTTGGATGTATTTCAATTGCATATTTTTTTAATTAAACTTTTTTTATGTAAATATATTTTTCGTTATATGATCTATTGTACTATTTGTTATGTTTTGTTAATAATTATATAATTATTATGGTGCTTTGAAAAAAAATCAATTAAGTTTGAAAAGATTCATCAGTATTTTTTTTTTTGGCCGAAATTCCAGCTGTTCAGTTTTTTTGTTGAGAAAATCATTTTTTTATGTTCCATTATAATTATTATTGTGAGATTATACTTAAATTTAGTAGCTAACATATTCCTGAAGAATAAGATAGATTTAATGGTTTTTGTTTCATCGGTAGATTATTAATAAATCAGAAAAACTAATGCAAAGTCGATATTAATAATTAATTCCATTATTTTTTTCATTATTTTTTTTCAGAAAAATTAATGCAAAGTCATCATTTTTTTCAGAAAAACTAATGCAAAGTCGATAATGAATAAACTAATGCAAAGTCCAAAAACATTCGAAGAACATAGTCTAAATAAATCAGAAAAAAAGAAGAGGAGAGAGGGTAATTAAAGTTTTTGTTTTGATGTGGGGCCCACTAATCCTGAAATCCAGCAGCCAATAGGAAGGCTCTAAATGTTTCAGGTTTAGTATATAGTAGATAATCATGAAAATAACTGACTTGCGCATTTTTAATGACGGTTAGGATACGATTTCGAAAATTCGTAAATAAAAAGGCAAATTTTACCTCATATCATTTTTAAGACCATGTAAATCAATAATTTATACTCCCTCTATATCTTATTAATCTTCCAATTTTATTAAAATACTCCTCACATATATTCACCAAATGGAAAGATCAATAAAAAACGGAGGGAATATGATTTAAGTGTTATGATTATTATATTATATTTTCACCCTTTCATAATTCATCTAACTCACTAAAACTTACTCATAATTTGTTCACTCTATCGATGATTTTGTTGTAACACTCACTATTCAAACTTTGGAGCTCTTGTCTTACATTGATTGGCAATAGTAAATTAGCGTTTTTTTAGTTTAGTGTCAATATGCCCACTTATTGTTTGACATGTGGCCAAATATGTTGTGACTTTTTTACTAAGTAAGTATTATTTTATTATTTACTTTTTATTTGTATTTTTTTTTCACTTTTTATAAGTAGTGTTAATAATGAAGGTAGTCTTAGAGCTTGAGAAGAATCAACCAATAACATTAACGCGTAAGATTTAATTTGTATAGTTAATGAATGATTGTAATTGAGATATGAAGTTTCCACTTATAGAAAACAAGGACATGACACTAGGCCTTTTTGGTTTATCATCTTTCGTCACTTTGTAGCTTTGACAAGACAAAAAGATTAATTTGCTTAATAATCTTTGATTAAACTACAATTTATTAGCTATCCATGTGATTATGTCTTATGCTCATATCTTGATAACGGGCCTAGCTTAAGTAGGACATTGTTTTGTGACATCTCGAAAGAAATCCTTCATCTCCTTTTTTGTTATTCATCAAATTAACATTGCTTGCTTATTACACCCTTCTCTTAACACTTTTGACCTTAAATTTTACTTAGCCTTAAAAAAATCCATGATTTATTGAGTTAATCTCTATACTCTTCATTCATGTATTATTTGGAGATAGGTTAAGGTGTGGTATTCTTGAACCTAAAGGTTTGAAATTTGAATGTAATTACCTAAATCGTCATTACCGGCTGCTATCACTTAAGAGTTTGTATAATACACGTCGATTTTTAGGGATGTTTATTAAGGGTGGAGAGTGAGGACTAGATTAAAGTCATATTGGTTCACCACCAATGTGATAGAGATATTTTGGTCTTTGAGTCAAATGGATTGGGTTTAATTGTGATCGAACTTGTATTAGGATAAATATTTAAATAATTTAAGATAATGTGTTCGTGTGTGAGTGTGTTTCTAATCATTCTTGTTTTCGTTGATTGGTTGGTTTTACCGTGGACATGTAACATCTTTTTTTAATATTTAATAAAGAAAATGAAGGTCAAACTTATATTATTAGGTACTATTAAGTTCAAGAAAAGTTAAATACTCTTATATCATTTCATTTAGGCAAATGTAACCAAAATAACTCAACCTTTGTTTGAGTCTTACAAAAATAATCCAACATTTCAACTTAGACAGTAATAACCTAACTTTGCATTTTCGTCACAAAAATACCCTACCACTCAACTATCTTGCATTTTTATAGAAAATTAAGGAATGATAGTTGTATGAAAAAAAAGTTTAATCAAAATAATTCTTTTTAGATTTTTTTTATATTTTCTGTAAAATAAAAATGTTTTCCTTTAAAGTTTAATCAAGACGTACTTCTACATATTCTCCCTCTAGTTCATTTTGCTAGTAATATTTACATGGTATTGTCATTTGGCTGAATGACTATCAGCCGAGAATAATAAAATTATTAGGGTGAAGATATGGTTTGTTTTAATTATTCTATTTATCTTACATAAAGTTTAAAATAAAACTCAATTTTGATTAAATTTTTCTTTACATAATATCAAATTTAAATAATTATTAAAGTAATTTTACAAAATATTATTCCTTAATTTTCTTTAAAAAAAATATGCAATTTAGTTGAGTAATGAGATATTTTTGTGACGGAAATGTAAAGGTAGGCTTATTATTGTTTAAGTTGAAAGGTTGGGTTATGTTTTGAAAACTTGACAAAGGTTGGGTTATTTTCGTTAAATTTTCCTTTAAGTTAACTATAAACTTATACCCTTTTTATAATATTAACGAGTTTAAATAAAAGGTACGACTTTCATTCAAATCGATGCAAAAACAAGGCATTAATTATTTATCTTACATGTTATTCATAAAGAAATATATAAAATAACTATCCATTTGATTATCTACCATACTCCGTATAACATAACATAACATATATTAAAATAATACAATTGAAATGACATTTGCAGTTGAAAAAAAGGTGGAATGTGTTAAAATTAATGCCTCAAATGTCCATTATTGTTTCTACTTTCACACTTCATCATTTTATACGGATGCATAATCTTGGGAACCTATTATAGAACATGACGTGAACATTCAAGGGATAACAGATGTAGGCATATTTGATAAGAAGCGTAAGAAGGCTATATACAAGCTAGGTGCGAAATAACATAGTAAAAAACATTTGACAAGGAGATGGATTCGATGGTGGGACCGTAAGTGAAGATGAAGAAAGTGACGAGGAGGATGATTAAACGGAAATCTTTTCTTGCAAATCTTTTTGTGTGACCTCACGAAGATGGTGTGAGCTACATCGGACTCTGTTTTCTCTTTGACTCCAAGACAAGTGGCTTTATGGAAGTCTCAGTAGGGTGGTCACTCCTCTGATTGGTTGCAAGCAGTTCCTATTTTTGGGTTAGGGCAGACTATGAATGGGAGGACTTACTGTAGTGTGCTTAGCTATCAACTTGGTGTTCTGTTGTTCACAATGTTTAGGCCTTCTCTTGCTTCTTCTCGGGTCTTCGATGAGGATGTATATGATGTCCTGGTACGGTGGGCATTAAGCATCGACATATCCTCATTCGCGACACTATTCTGGATATCTGCTTCAGTTCTGGGATTTCTGCTGGTAAAGAGGTTGACATTGGGTTGGTTTGATGGGCCATGATAAGCCCCTTTGCATTGTTCGGTGGATTTGTTACGTTATTCCTGGAACGTGGGAGAGATGTGTGTGTCGATATGACGGGGTCTTCTCCATTGACTTAGTCTGGGATGTCTGATTTTGTGGCCAGTCCTGTTGTCGCTGATGCTAATCAGCGTACGTGTGCCAAGTACTGGGATTTGTGCATGACGGCGAGTTTTGGTTTTCTACTCTTCTCCGTCTCTTTGATAGAAAAGCTAGATAGGGATGGTGTTGCCTTGCTCAAGAGGATTCAAACTTTCTCTGTGTCTTAGGATGCCGGAGCTTGACCTGCTACTTACATTTTTACTAGACTTAGCTTTGTAGTTGTTAAGGGAGTGGAAGCCCAAATAGTACTCGGCCGTCCACTAATTTCTTGTAAATTTATTGCCTTGCTCAAGTTGACTAAGAAATTCTCTATTTCTCATAATGTTGGGGCACGTACTGTTGTTGATATTTTTACTAGACGAAAGGTTAGAAAGCATACCCAAACGCCAACCACAACCCCTGATACTTGACACACTTGTGCTGAGCAGATCTGCCACCACATCTCCAGGTATAAATCAGACCTCCCGGGATAAGTCAAGGGATTACACGCGGTCATAACAAACACACACACATCACGCCCCATGTTCCTAGAATAGAGTAACAAATCCACATGAAGCAGGAGCTTGTCATGCCCATCAGCCAAACCAATATCCACCTCTTTACCAGCAGAATCTCATATCGAAAACAGATATCCAAGAGCGTGTCACAAAAAAGTTATACCAATGCTTAATACCAACAGTACCATAACACGACCGTCATGATCACCATAAATATCACTATCAGATATCCGATAACAAGTAGAACACGGACTAGACCCAAGAAACAAGGGTATACCCAATTGATAGCTAAGCACTCTACAGTAAGTCTGTCCATTCATAGTTTTCCCCAACCCGGAAAATATGGACCTTACGTAGCCAATCAGATTTGTGATCACCTTGTTGAGATTTCCACAATGTGACCTGACGAGGAGTTAAGAAAAAGTTTGATTCCGCTGTAGCAGCAACCGTCGTGAAATATATATCTGCCATTTGTTTTTCGTACGTTTAAAGACATCGATCTCACTAGGATTACGCAGAAGAACAAAACCGGTAGGTACATTAAAAAACATTCAAAACATAATCAAAAGTAGGTCTGCGAGCTATAATTTCGGATGTACGAAGAAGTTTAGCCCGCAACTCAGTGGACTGCAAACGTGAAGCCAGAAAAGCATAATGCCGAACAACGGCAGCAAGATAGTCACCAAGACCTCCAAAATGAAAAGGGAGAGTGTCAAGCCGCCATTACCAGTCACCAAAACCAAGGTCGGACGCAATAACAATATGTTCCATGTTAGAACGAAGGGTCGCATTAAAAGTAATCTGTGCCGACTAAAAAACACAAGGAGAAAAAGTACGTAAGGGAAAGTACAAATTAGAAATACCAGTACAAGCACAAAGTAACAACAGCTTGTATTGTGCATCATTGATACTAGCAAAAGAATCCTTAATTTCAATGGCCATAGTTACACTCTTCAACACAAGCTCAATGCTGAAAAGAGGACACACACTAACAAGACCACCAAGAACTTTGACACCACGCGCATGCCTGAAATATGGGGGGGGGGGACAACGAGAAGCTTGCTCCTGTGATCTTCCGAGGACCATCTTCCATAATCATCAGTAAAGCTTTCCCAACAACAAGGTAATCACCAATAATAGTGTCATCATCCAGATACCACGCCAACAGACACTTGTCAAAAGAGTATTTAATCTTACACACAAAATGATGTAACACGAAAGCAAAAAGCAAAGTACCCAAGTGGTCACCCTGCTAGACCTCTGACATGACCACAAGCTTAGCTCCCCATAATACAACCTGGAAAGACTAGTATAAAAAACTTAACCTATCGGGAGAGAGTAAGGCAATGACGTTGAACTAACTTCTCGTAATATAGTCTCACGATCAACCAAATTGAAAGCATTTTGGAAGTTTACCAACAACATGGCGATGCCCACGTCATCACCTCGATCCTCAAAACATTGCTTCAAGGCATGCAGAATAGTACCCACGCTAATAAGACGAATCCCACTGCTAGGTTTAAGAAACGGTGTTAGAGGAGCACTAGCAATGTACTCACCTAAAGCATGTCGACATCGGCCTGTAAAAGATTAACCACCTGAATAATAGAGACGATCAAATAATCAGAAATAACAATAACAACACTACTCAAACAATCCAATAGTTGTTGAGCCCGCAAACCATCTCTACCACAAGACGTGCCACGCGGAAAGCTCATAGTTACGTCCAAAACAATGTTCGCATGAGGAATAAGGGGATGTTCATCAGTGGGCAAGGTGGCAAGATAAGAGATAGAGCAAGGGGTGCTTATCCCTTAAAGCCTCGAGAGTAACATCAGTGAAAAGAGAAATACCTTAAGAAGAAAGCACCAAAACATCAGAAGTATAATGACCGTCACATATCTTCCTCCGACATTGCTGAATATTAAGCTCACCCAAGTTAAGATCCTCCTCCGCACTAAAAGATGGAGAAATATCAGCTAAAGTCTCTCGCAGAAGTTACAAATTGCCACTAGGCACTCCCCAATAGCAAATGACACTGTTATACTCTCCTCCTTACGCTGACACTGACGCTTAACAATAGCCCTACACTCAAGATTACTCAGCAACGAAAAGGTCTTAAGTATACAAAGAGGTAGTATAAACAAGTTAACCAAACACGAAATGTCACTCGGACATTTAGCCACATCATCAAGACCCCCCTCCCCCCTTAAAAATCGAAAAAACCCAAGACGAAACTTTAGAGGGATGAATTTCACAGTACGCAACCCCTTCTCAATAAACGGTCAAAAGAAGCCACATTTAAAAAACAAGGCACATGCGAATGGCCAACAAAGAAAAAATACCGAGCAGGCGGTTTGAAAAAATCGTAAAACACAAACCAAACAACACCATCACCACAGTTAGGGGTGCAACAAATTCAGGACCCTTAGCATAACGACACTTAGAACGTAGAGTATGTGTTTTTAAAACAAACCCACATAACCAAATACTCACACGCCTAAACGTAGTCTCAGCTTCAGAAAAAACAGAGAAACTAGTGGAAAAAGATTCATGTGTAATTACTGCATCCCCACGACAATGCCGATAACGAAGATATGCGATCATGGAGGTCCTAGTAAGACCATTACAACCACCATCTTGACACCCATAAAGACCGAAAAAAGGACAATGGATACGTACAAGGTCAGGCATGGCAATAAGGCGAAAGCAACGTAGTCGAATTGATAACCCACGTGCATGAAACCTCAAGAAAACATGACAACAAAGAACAAAAGAGAGCACTACGTAGCCTACACCCTAAAAGAAAACATACCCGAACAAGACAACAAGGAGCGACCACCGCAGAGAGACATGCGACCGTAGATCAGAGGCCAAATGACAATTGGCTAGATGACAAACCAACTGGAACCGACTGAAAATCGGCAAGAGCTGTGAAAACAGTTAAAACACCCACAAGCCACACAAACACCTAAAAAGGGGAGTACTAATCAAGCCAGTGAAGGACGAACAATTAGCAATGAACAGAACAACCTCTAGAAAGCGTCTGCCACAGACGATAAAAAACGCAGGCGGCCGTAGTAACCCTAAAACGAGGAAACCCCAAAAACGGAAAAGAAAAAGAGCCATTAACTCTACTTGGGCAACGACGACGTCATGAGATGGCTAGCGTGAGAGGTCGGTTGACGTCAACGTGAGGTAGCTGACAACGAAGCACTCTCCCCCTCCCTCTCTCAAAACCCCCTCCCAGTCGCAATCTCCTATCTTATACACAACTTTTATTGAGATCAAACATAAATTTATAAGAAATTAGTGACCATTCGTGATACTATATGGTCTCCTACTCCCTTAGCAATAGCAAAACTAAGTCTCGTAAAAATGTGAACAAAAACACGTGCCAAGTCATCCTGAAACAGAGAGAATTTTTGAACCCGCTTGAGCAAGGGAACAACATATGTATGTAACTCTCCCAATGAAGAGAAAGAGAAAGGCAAGAAACAATAGCCGATCGTCGTACACAAGCCCCGATACTTGCCACACTTGCGCTGAGCAACATCAATCAGCACGCGTCCGGGAATCCGTTCTCGATAGAAAATTGAAAATATTATTATCAATACGTCCATTTATTACTATCATTATCATATTATAATTAAGTGAAATAAAATTATGTTGATTTAAGTTAAGATTCATCCAGTACAGAACATTTAAGCTCTTATAAGTTCAGTTTTAAAAAGTTATAAAATTTAAGTTCCTATAATTTAGTTCAGAATAGTTAAGCTTCTATAAGTTAAGGTCTTATTCTTTTTGGCTTAGTTTCAGCTAAGCTCATTTCACTTCAGCTCAATTAAGCTTTATTCATTTCAGGTAAAATCAGTTTAGCCCATGTTTGCACAAATTAACTCTTACTTCAACTTCATCCAGTTCAGCTCAGCTTGATCTATTCAGTTAAAGAGAAGGTATCTCAGCAAGCCTAGAGGCTCGCGGCTCTTCCGAGTTAAAGAAACGGTTATCATGAATGATTTAGGTAAGGATCCATCCTCAGCAACATCATGCTTAAGAAGTGGCTCAACCTCAGGGAAGCAGTTGCATCCAATAATATCATCCTCATCGAGCCACTCACATGCGAAACAAACGGCTTCTTCGGGGTATCTGTCCATGGCTTAATCCATTTAAGGGAGTTCTTTAGGTGTATCTCTCTTAGCGAGGGAACCCTAGGGGTCAACAGCTTCTCCCCCTCCCATGGCTCTAAATCGGCCTAACACTTTGCCAACCGAGTCACAATTTCCACACATTCCACGGTGTTGTCGCGAGTATCGGTCATATTTTCTAAGCTAAAGCACTCTAAACACGGTGGGCTAAATTAGAACCGCTCATCCCTAAAAGGGTAAATGTAAGAAGCAAACAATAGGACCTCATGTGAGTTAAATTTAGCTTACTCACATCACCTCTCCCAAACAACAAATGGGTTAAACTCCTCAGAAATATCCTCAAAGCGGGGTGTTGGACATCATTGGCGGACATGGCGCTAACATTGGAATTCTCGAATAGGGGAAAAAGCCTAGCGCCTTTAAGGCGTTGGGGTACCTCAATAAGGTATGTAGGTCATTCTCTCCTCGTCCTTATCCTTCTACTCCTCATTCTCATTCTCATTCACCACCTCACGAGCCGAGTTCAAGTGTTTGGACAGTTGGTCAAATGTTGACTTGTATTCCACTCCCCGGATCCGAAAAGTAATACTATGCTTGGAATAGTAGAAAGTGTAAGAGCTCAATAAATCTAAGGTCAATTCCTAATAGAAAACTTCACGCAAGTGGTATAAACCCCTTAAATACAACCGGAGAAAAATCCCATGTATATTTCTACCTATACCTAATTCATTCAAGATAGAAGGCGACATAAATCTAGTCGGGTGAATAGAGCGGTCTATAAGGGCTTCGGGTCCTTTCAACATAGTCCCGAAAGACCACATTCTAGTACCCCGCGTCGCGGTTACTGTTGAGCAAGAAGACTCTCCCTCGTCGGCCCGAGAGCGTTTCGTTCCTCCTTATAATTGAGACATCTCAAGTAGAACGATTACTGACAAATTATAAGTAGCAAAAAGATACAAATAGGTAGAAATTGAAAGGATATTAGGTAGTACATATTAATAGGAGAGTAATTAAGCTAAAAAAAAAAGATTTTATAAAATAACAAATTGTTTTCTTACTCAAACCTTAGGGAATTCGAAAATGGGAAAAGGATAGGAGTTGGAAGCCTTTTACCCACAAACTGAAGCAAATTTTTGAGTTCGAAGACAACAAAGACCTAGATAATAGATATACTAGCAAAGAGGAGTTTAATTGGATTTATATATGATTTAATTGAGGTATTTATAGGTGTTTGAAAGTTAGAGAGGGAGAGAGTTTCGAAAATGCAGGAAAAAAATCAAAAGATTTGTGCAAAAATTGACTAAGACTTCCTTATTGCCTAAAAGATCCTTTAACAAGTTAGGGGCTGTTTGGTACAACAAAGGGAAAGGGAATGAAACGATAAAAGGGTAAGGAAGGGAAATGAATCGATTAACCCCAAATCTCCATAGTCGTTTGGTAAAACTGGGAAAGGGAATAGATAACCATCAAACCTTGACCCCCTTTTTCAATTGACACTGACCATCACACTAACCACCACCATCACTGAGCATTATCACCTCTCATACGACACAAAATTGTCGCCGGCAACTATGACGGCAGGAGGGTGGCGGCACAAACTTGTCGCCGGCAATAGGGAGGAGCAAGTGCGTCAGGTTGTCGCCTATATGCTGGGACACTACGGTGGATGGCGGTGCGCTGGTGGTTTGAGGAGCAGGGAGGAGCTTGGCGATTCTTGGGTTATTTTGGTGTCGGAGTGGTGGTTTAAGAGGTAAAGGTGGGTGGGGATTCGCCGGCGACCATGTTGGCAGGAGGGTGGCGAACGTGGTGGCATTAGGGTGGCGACCTTGGGTTGTTCATGGGATGGGAGGTGTGGTGGGGAGGTGGTAGTAATGGTGGGGCATGTTGGGATGGTTGGAACTTAGAAGACTGAAAGAAAGGGAAGGGGATACCCTAGGGGGTGGGGGGAAAGAGTGTAAAGTGATTTGGGGGAATTGAGAGGGGTAAGGGAATGATTGAATGACCCAAACAAACATTAACAAAGGGAATTAAGATGTTTTAATCCCTTTCCCTTTCTTATAAACCCCATACCAAACAGCCCCTTAGTTTTTACATGGAAACTAACACACATATCCCGATTCCACGGCAAGGTACATTAACACACGCATACATATCCCGGCAAGGTACAATATTAACTCTTCATCTCTACCAAGCATTGGGAAGCTTAGGTACTACATCGCAACACATCCACAATTATTCAAACATTGAGCGCATTACACTTGTTAATCAATATATTGACTTCTTCACAAGTCCACATTTTACCTAACACTATCCCGGCATACTGATAATGGTAAAGTCGCGTTCCCTAAATCAAAATAAATCTAACTCAATACTAACTAATAGTCAGCGATAACTAAGGTATCGAATCCACAAGGAGGCGGTAATAATCTATTTGCTACAACTAAGTTCGTCTTAAAGTAACAATTTCTAGGGTTTTGATTCGTTTCTAAACTAATTGCAAAATAGTAAAAGACGAATTTAATAAGATTAAATGTCTATGTTCTCAAGTTCACGAGATATGTTATCCGAGGATATAATCTAATCAATTAAAAGGAAAATTAAGTTGTTTAAGGTCATAAGATCGGTCGATTCAATTATGTCCTTTAGACCTAGATTTAACATGCGATCGCTATCATTAAACTAGTCTATCCAATTGTCGCTGCCTATATTAGTCTTAACCCGGTCGGTGGTAATCCTAATTCGCAAGACTAATTAATTAACTCTGATCAGTAAATAAATTAACTAGTAATAAGACAACAATTGAACAACAACTTATGAAATTTAACAATAAGTTCATAAATCAATCACCTTTGAACAACCTAGGTCCCCTTCTACCCTAGATTAAAGAATTAGCTACTCATAATAACTAAACTACCAGCAATTAAACTCATACAAGACATAATTAAGAGCACATAAAAGATGAATTACAAAGCAATTGAAATAACTAAAGATTAAAACTTGAATAACAATGTAAAGTGTTAATTACCGATCACAAGAGGAATTAAGCACAAGATCTTCCAAAAGTTGAAATAATACGGTAACTAATAATAATTACTAGGTTTTCTAAGAGTTTTCTAAGTAATAAAAAGCGTAAGAAATAACAAGGGACAAGTTTTCTATTTGTATTACACAATAATCCGATATTAATGAGTTTTAGGAAAACATGGATTCTGGGGATTACTCGATCGAGTATTAAGGTACTCGATCGATTATTATGCTTGTGACTTGATCGAGTTTCCAAATACTCGATCGAGTGTTCATGATCTGCACCAGATCTATTCTTCTCGCCACTCGATCGAGTTTTCCCATACTCGATCGAGTGACTCTGGAATGCTCCTATATTCACTTCTTTCCGTCTTCATACTTCTCGATCTCCGTGCCTATTGACTCCGCGGTGTTCATTACTTTTCTATAGTTCCGCAAATGCATCCAATCTGCATTAAAACACCAAAAGGCGGCAGTATCGACATTCTAGCAATTATAGCATTTAATCGCTCATTTAGGCACTAAAAACCGTCACTAATGTGACTAAGTGGAGGCATAAACATGTATATAATTATGACTCATCAAACTCCCCCAAACCATCTCTTTGCTTGTTCTCAAGCAAAGCACTAGATACAATACAAAGACAACATATAAATGGTGAGATCAAAAATCTCAGAGCTAATGCTTATGCACATACAAATCCTGAGTCATCCATATCAATAAAAAATTAATGACCAAATATGCCAATAAAACAAATTCAAAGGCATGGAAAATAAAAAACGCAGCTTAAATCACGAGATGTTACATGATACCGTAATTGACAAAACCAATTACCTTTCGATCTTGCAAGACAAATTAGTCGGATTCTCGCGGATTCACTCATACACTCAAATGTGTTTGAAAGGTGAGTTTTGTAAAGATAGAAAGAAGTAGAAACACTCACTCAACTTATGAGACATGTATGAAATCTAATGTGATAATAATTTCCCAACTAATACGCATTTGCAATAAGACCAAAGTGCATGTATCAAGAACAATAATGGAGACTAATGGGTGAAGGTATAGAAGTGGGTTGTGCCAAGGCACGTATGGGAATGTGGGGCAAAACCGGTAGTCGCAGCGACACTTACCAAACCAATTCTACAATATTAAGCACAAATTAAAACCCGACCAGAGAAATCCTCTTCCACTTTGACAACACAAGAGAGATATCAACAATACTCTCTAAATATGGATTAGACTCTAGCAAATTCCCTTTCAGTTCCCCTTACATAATTCAATTGAAGCAACTTTATTTTTTCTTTCTTCTCATTGTTTCGATTTTTTTTTTTGATTTTTTGTTTCTCTCTTTTTCTTTTGCTTCAAAAAACTTTTCTCAACAAAAAAAATAATACAAAATTGCTAACAAAAACTTACTACACCCACTTTGACAATATATAAGTCCCAACCTAACCATAGTAGCAAGATAGGCATGAAAAATAAGCAACTGCGACTGTCCCGATAAGGTAGTCAAATTCTAGGAAAGTAGCTATAAGATAGGTTATAAAACATGCTACAAAGGGCTCAAACGGGCTAAACATAAAAGAACCCAATAATAAGGGTATAAAATCAATTCTTTTTGGATATGTGAGGCTTATTTGAACAAAAAGAATTGCCTTTCCTCATGTACTTTATCAAACGAAGGCGTAAAAGTATCAGGAAACTAATATCACACTTATGCAATTTGATGTTATATATTCCACAAGAAATACCACACTTAGAGGTGGTAATCGGGACAATCAGGTCGGTTACGGGTCGGGTTCAGGCAGTTCGGGTCATGTCGGGTTCGGGTTTGGTCGGGTCAAGTTGCTTATTCAGGTCGAGTCGGGTTCGGGTTGGGTCGCTTACGGGTCAGGTTAATCAGGTCAATAACTACAACATGTCGGTTCAGTTTTGGATCGGTTGACCAATGAGTCGGGATATATCAGGTCAATATGCTTGATCAGGTTGAGACCGGTTTGGTTTCGGGTTACTGATGGGTCGAGTATTTTATATTGTCGTATTAAAATTGAAAATTAATCGGGTCAATGGTCGGGTCGTTATGTTGAAAGATCACTTTTGAACTTATGAATTATAATATTGGATTAGAGGAACTCGATACAAAAGATATTTGTAAAATATAAGAGTATAACACTATAAAAGTTAATGATTGTATAATTTCATTGAACACTTATGTTGCTCGACCTCGGTTATAAGTATATGACATGAGTGCCTATCCAGTATCGGATTCTCCTATATTATGGACAAAACAATAATGTTTTTGGTCTAAATTAATCAGTTGTTTATGTACACTACTACAAAAACAGGCTATGACAACGGTTAAAAACCGTTGTAATATTAAAAAGCGGACGTTGTTAAAGCCTCCGTTGTTAAAGGTTTTAACAACGGTGCCGATTTAATGAAAATACCGTTGTGAATAGTTTTAACAACGGTAATAAGTCGTTGTTATTACTAGATAACTGTTGTTAAAACGTGTGAATAATTATGGTGGGAAAGATACGAGAACTGTTCTATGAAATTAAACCGTTGTTAAAGGTATGATTAATTTTGGTGGGAAGGATTATAACAACGCTTTAATTTTTCAAACCCGTTGTGAATATTGTTAATTACAACGAAGTATAATAAAGAAGCCGTTGTGGAAAGTTTTAATAACAACAGGTATTCTATAATACACCGTTGTTAAAGGTATGATAAGTTTTGGTGGGAAATATGTTACAACACTTTTAATGAATTTTGAAAAACCGTTGTTATTATTTTTATTATTGTTTTTGAAAAAATTGTAATTTGTTCCCCTGCCACCAGTGAAAATCCTGCATAAATCAGCAGCAGTAGCAGCAGCACGCATAAACCAATTTCAGAAGCAGCAAAATGATATATCTATATATAAATCAGAGCAATTCATGTACAGGGCAATTCATGTACAGGGCAATTCATGTACAGCAGCAGCAAGATGATATATACAACCAAAATGATCTCTTTCAGAGCAATTCATACTTACAACTCGCTCTAATTAATGACTTCTACAAATTAAAGTTCCCTATCTGCTTCCAAAATAATCTAAGTTTCATTTATTCTTTGTTTGTTCATCAAGGACGTATTTGCCCAACAAGTCCCTTACCTCGTCTATATTGTGCTTAGTGTACTCAGGGACATGTGGCGTGTTGATTGAATACTGCGGATAAAACAAATAAAAGACATCGATCAGTAGGGTAACAACAGTATAGGCATATCATACATAATTAGCAACATCGATCATATATATATAGCAGAAAAGATATCAGCTCTAATGAAAAAAAGTAAATAATAGCTGTTATAGCCAAAATTTACAAATTTCCTACTTGAATATGTGGCATCTTAAGGGTGGTCCATCATGGAGGAAGTGGATTGGTGACATGGAAAGCATGGTCAACAAACTAACTCCCCAAAAGGAGGAGCAGTTGAGAAAGAGTAGGAGAGCATCCAGGGAGAACGCTGAGGAGGAACGGGTCAAAGGAATGGACTATAACAGCAGCTGGAACAAGTCAACAACAGCTTCCTAGAATTTAGGAGCAGTTGAGGAAGAATATGAGACTTAACAGGCGGAACAGAGTGACGCAAATCCAGCCTCCTGCCAGGAGGAACGCCAGGAGGAACATAAATCCAGCCTCCTGTCAGGAGGAACGCCAGAAGGAACGCCAGGAGGAACATAAATCCAGCCTCCTGCCAGGAGGAACGCCAGAAGGAACGCCAGAAGGAACGCCAGGAGGAACGTTCCTCCTGCCAGGAGGAACGTTCCTCCTGCCAGGAGGAACGTTCCTCCTGCCAGGAGGAACATGAACCAGTCAACAATTAATCCCTTGAAAGTAGGGAGGTTGACTCGGCAGGCCGAACGAAGTAGCACGACCTCAGCCTCCTGTCAGGAAGAACAAGAATTGGTCATGTAACAAAGTCCCCATAAGTAGGGGAGTTGAGGGATTTTAGGAACAAGCAGCTAGAATCCAACGGCATGAAGGATTAGGGTTTGGGAAAAGCCTATAAATAGGAGAGGCCATAAGCAGAAAGAAAAGAGATCACTCATCATCATATCTAAACCTAGTATTCTCCATAATCACGGCAGAAACTCCATAACCATTGTATCTTTTCTTTTTGTTCTCACTTGCTCCCATATAAAGAATTCATAGCACAATATTTGGCGGGATTCCGACTCCCCCCGCGGTTTTTCCCGATTTGGGTTTCCGCGTCACCATCTTCGTGTGTCATTTTTTCATTACTATTCATTATTATTTTCGTCATTACTTTTGCTTATTTTTCGTCCGTATTCCGTCACAAATCACATATAAATTAACCCCCCTTTCCAAGGCTAAAAAGAGTAGATCATTTTGACCCGTTAACAAACGATTTAATAGGTTTGGGTAATTTTTTACCAAAACAATAGCTACATTAAACTACTAACTCTTTCTGGAATGCTGATATATCTTCGCCTAATAATCTCCAACATGAAACGACAAACGTAGTATCCACATTGGATGCTATCCGGCTGTTTAGGGACCTATTATTACATAATAAAAGAAGAGACGAGAAGGCAATTACCAATTAGTTTAATGCGTAATTAAAAAAGACAGATGTATATGCGTAATTAGTTTAATGCACTTAATTATTAAGGTATATATTGTATTTGCGCGTACGTACCCCGGTTATCGTAATAAAAGTAGGGCCATCATCAGAATATTCTGTCGGTTGATCGCCGGTTGTTGCTCTTTTCTTCTCAAAGGCCCTTTAAAAAAGGAAAGAGGCCGAAAGTCGCATAAACTTACTTAATAATAATAAATGAAACTTAATATTATGTGCCAAATCATCATCAGTATTATAAACTTACTTAATAATCAACTTCTTAAAGGTCTCGGATGGTGGTCCATGCAAAGAGTCCAACCAAAATACTTTCTTCGTGGTCGGATTGATCGCTGCTAGCACCCAATGTCTCCTAGAGATCGAGAGACAAATCATTATTAACAAGCACAACATGCATCATAACCAAACATATAAAACTGCAATTGTATTTGGAATCGTAATATTAATTATATATTACCCGGCTTCATTATAAGGGGCAAAAATGAGCTTATTGTTTTTCGCCAACTCCCCAGCAATATAATTTACACGTTCTTCATACGAAAACATCTCGATATGCATAGATAAAACATTTGGGCACATGAATCCGTATTGAGGAAGTGGATTAATATTGGTCTCGGCGGGGATCACAACCGAGTTCAAGTACCTACATCTGCTGTTGGCCAAGACTTCCTGATCATATTCGTCTTAATAAAAATAATACTTACTATGTTGGCCAAGACTTCCTGATCATATTCGTTACATGTTC
>JAIUZE010015690.1:0-24622 GCA_022085475.1 Heliosperma pusillum
AATTTGATCTACCGAATTTGGGGTACTCGGCGTCTAGTGTAAGACCGAGTCTTGGGTGCGAAACGTTTTATCGCACGTCGAATCGGAAAACGTTATATTCCGAGATCCTGGCCAGGTTTAGACTAGTACCGTATTATTATCGTCGTGCTACCAGGAGGAAATTAGTCTACATAGGCGAAATGTAAGCATCGCGTATGAGTTCAGGGAAATGTGATCCCGTGGATGCCTTTTAATCATACTTGCCATGTACACGATGCTAGTGCGTTTCATTTACCGTGAGAGATGTCGTCTTGTGTCGTCTTTGAATGCGTGATTTCATGATATTGTTCATGGTCATTGCATGATTGGACACCGTCAAGTCTTGGTTCGTGAATGGATGGTAATATGTTGGATATTATGTGATCATCGCATGACTTGACTTGGTTTGTCTGTCGAGTCTCAATCTTATCAATCTTATACCGCTAACGGTGAGATGCAAGCCCTAGTGAGCGTATTCGATTGCCTAAGAGTGTCTATCCCGAGTCTTTGAACAACATGATGGTTACGGATTTGATTTCCATATGATCTTATCATTATTTATCGTATTGCCTATCTATTCTTATTGCAACTCATATGTATATATATATATCTGCATGTTTTACTTTCGTATTACCTTATGTGTACGTTTGATGTAATATGGCTGGGAGAACCCGGAGTTACTCCCCACTGACTGTGGCATTCATGTTTTTCATGGATGAACAGGTTGCATGTTATGGATGACTTTTTGGATCTGACATTTTGGGGTTCGGGTGTGAGCTAGCGGGCGTTGTCCCTGGAAGTTCACCTCTAGACGATAGTAGCTAGTTTTTGTTAAACACTTGTTCTTTGCTAACATTTTAAGAGGCCTCGTCTCTTTGTTGTATAATTCCGTATTTAGTTTGTATCATTTTGACACACCTCGTGTTATATATATCTTGCATGTTTAAAAGTTTTTAAAATACTGTATTTCCGCATATATTTTCACATGCTTGTATGTTTTATCTTTCCGCATTCGCGAGGGTTGTCACACTTATTTAAGATAGTTTGTGTTTGTTTAGGAGATATAAATTGTTTTTTTACCATAGTTTAATTAGCGGAATTAACGACACGTGAAATAAGCTCGTCAAGTTTGGCTTGAATGGACTTGTAGGTAGGTTCATCAACTTGGCTTTCGCGGATTTCGCGGAGAAGAACGGGTTCGGCAACCATGGCACTAGCATAATCAAATCCTCGCTCCACGAACTCCAACTTCAAATTTCGAGACTCGGTACAAAGATCATCGGGTAGTACCCACATAGCATTCAAGGCATGAGAAGATTTCCTACTAAGAGCATTGGCAACAACACTGGCCTTCCCTTCATGGTATAGCAACTCAAAATCATAGTCATTCACCAATTCCAACCATCATCTTTGTCTCATATTCAACTCCTTTTGAGTAAATATGTACTTCAGACTTTTGTGATCAATGTAGATGCGACAATAAACACCAATAAGATAGTGCCTCCACACCTTCAATGCATGGACAACGGCGGCTAACTTAAGATCATGAGTAGGGTAGTTCACTTCATGAACTCTCAGGTGTCTCGAGGCATAAGCAACCACCTTCCTATTTTGCATAAGCACACAACCCAATCCCAACTTAGAAGCATCACAATAGACATCAAAGTCTACCCCATCTTTATGTAAATTCAACACTGGAGCGGTAGTCAACCTTTTCTTCAACTCTTGAAACGCGGCTTCACAAGCTTCATTCCAAACGAATTTGCTCTCTTTCTTCAACAATTGAGTCATCGGTCTTGCAAGCTTTGAGAAATCCTTGACAAAACGACGGTAGTAACCAGCTAAACCAGAAAACTTCGGACTTCACTAACGTCGGTTGGACTCTTCCAATCAACCACAACTTCAATCTTAGAAGGGTCTCCCATAACACCTTCTTTGGAAATCACATGTCCAAGAAAGGACACCTCAAGTAACCAAAATTCACACTTGGAAAACTTGGCAAACCACCTTTGACGACGAAGGACACTCAAAATAGTCTTAACATGATTAACATGCTCTTATTCGGTCTTAGAGAAAACAAGAATGTCGTCGATGAAAACCACTACGCACTTGTCAAGATACTCACTAAAGGTGCGGTTCATTTGATCCATGAAAATAGCGGGAGCATTAGTCAAACCAAATGGCATCACCTTGAACTCAAAGTGACCGTATCTTGTACAAAAAGCGGTCTTCGGGGTGTCGGCATCACGAACGGGAATTTGATGGTATCCGGATCTCAAATCAATCTTGGAAAAGGTAGAAGCACCCTTTAGTTAATCAAACAAATCTTCAATTCTTGGCAAAGGATACTTGTTCTTGATTTTCACTCGGTTCAACTCACGGTAATCAATGCAGAGTCTCATAGAACAATCCTTCTTCTTCACAAAGAGAACGGGAGTACCCCAAGGCAAGGCACTCGGTTGAATGAAACCCGTTTCTATCATCTCATCAAGTTGCTTTCTTAGCTCTTTCAATTCGGTTGGAGCCATACGATATGGAGCTTTAGCTATGGGTCCGGTTCCGGGCATAAGATCAATGGAAAATTCAACGTCACGCTCGGGAGGAATCCCGGGCAATTCTTTGGGGAACACATCAACAAAGTCACGTACTATAGGTACATCTTCAATATTGGGCACGGAGGTAGGTGTAGAAGTCACAACACACAAGAATGCTTGGTGAACCTTTCTTACCATACTCACCAACTTCATTGCGGAAACCAATTGCACACCCATTCAGGAATGAGATCCCTTATAGGTTATTCTAAAGGACTCTTAAGGTAGATCTTTTGATCTCTACACTCGAATCTAGCATGGTACAAAGCTAGCCACTCCATACCTAGGATTACATCAAACTCTCCTAGGGGAAACTTAAGGAGATTAGCGGGAAAGATGGTCCCCGCAATAGAGATAGGGACATTAGAGCAAAGAGTAGAACATGAGATAATTTCTCCGGATGGTAAGCATATGGGAGTATCCTCACTAGATGTAGGTTTGATAGCTAACTTATCAACAGAATTTGAAGACACAAAAGACATAGATGCGGTGATATCAAATAAAATAAGGCACGGTTGTTCTAAGATTGAGAACATACCCGTAATTATCTCCGGATGAGCATCGGCTTCGGCTCGGCTTAGAACATAGATAGATCCTTTAGCTTTGGCACCGGGGGCGGGAGTCTTACGATCGGGGCATTCACGGAAGCGGTCACCGGGCTTCTTGCAGAAAAAGAAAACGAGGGGCCTATCATAGCATCCAACTTCGGGGTGAACATGTTTTCTACAACCGTTATAAATTCGTCCTTGAGCTTGCGTTTGAGGGGGAGCATAGGGCCTAGGAGCCACATTAAAAGTAGCTTGGGGCAAGAAAGGAGTAAGAGCCCTTGCATTTGCATTTGAAGGAGTGTTAAATCTCCGCTTGTTAGCATAGGCATTGGAAGATGAAAGAGTGAACGACCTTTTGCCATAGAAATTTGGCTTAGGTCAGAAAGAAGGAGAGGAATTTTTCATCTTCGCTTCATCTTTGATGGCCTTCATGGAATTCTCCGCCCAAAGTGCATCATCATACAACTTTCCAAAGGAGGTAGAGCTACTCCTTACTTTGCTTTGGAGCAAAGCATTAAGCTTATTACGATAGTAAAAAGCTTGGTCTTCATCATCCTTAATGAGTCTTGGTGCAAAGTGAGCAAGCTTGTTGAATTGGGTGGTGAAATCTTGAACCGACAAGTCACCTTGTTTGAAATTGATGAATTCTTTGAGTCTTTGTTGTTTGAGGTCCTTGGGGTAAAATCGATCTTCAACAAGAGTCTTGAAACGTTCCCAATTAAAATTGACTTCAAGAGTAGAGGTAGGACTAGTAATCGACCACCAGTTGTCGGTCTCTCTGACAAGAAAATGCTTGGCAATTCTTACTTTGTCTTCTTCTAGAACTTGATACAAGTCGAATTGCTTCTCCATCTCACGAAACCATTCCGAGAGCTCCGTAGGGTCCGGTTCTCCACCATAAGGCTTGGTCTTGCTCCTAGCAATTTGACTAGCCACCCAAGCATAGCCTCCTTGGTGATGGTCTTCTCTAGGAAGAGGAGCTTGGTTAGCATGAGCATGGGCCGTATCTTGTTGATTCCTAAGGACTTGAGTGAGAGCCTCCAATATGACATTCGCTACAAGTCGAGGTCTAACCATCTTCATAAGACACAAAAACAAAACAAGGTTAATCCTAACACTTAGCACAATCAAAGTGACTACCAAGTAAAGTCCTTAATTTCTACCCATCTCTCATTCATTATTTCAAGCTCAAATTATAATTTAGATTTAGGGTTCACGTGTGTGCGTCGGGAGCGTCATAGGCTCTTCTACCAACTATGACAACCCTCGCGAAAGTATAAATATAAACAAATAACATGCAACGAAAATTAGAGAATTTTTAAAACTTTTTAAGACATGTTTCGCAAAGATTATCAAAAGATGAAATCCAATATAAACAAACAAAGTAGTAGTGTCGAAGAGGTCGACAGATCACTACAAGGGAGACAACGGTCCAAAAATACAAATAACTCTAAAAGTATAAGAGTCTAAGAGGTAATAGGTAATCATCGTGAAACGACGCTTGCTGGATCACACTAGTCTCGACCCCAAGTAGCACCGACTTGTACCTGTACATTCATGAAACATGAACGCCACAATCAATGGGGAGTAACTCCGAGTTCTCCCAGCCATAGCACAAGTAAACACACATAAACGAACAACAATTAAACATGTAGAAACTTATATACAAGGTAATCATGTGAGGTACAACCATACATTTCAAGATAATATGATATAAGCATGTGGAATACCAAACAGTAAGCACCATGTTATGAACCGACTCGGGAATGATACTCTTAGGCAACTATATGCACACTAGGGCTTACATCTTACCGTTAGTGACAAATACTTGATAAGGTAGAGACTCAACATACAAACCAATACAATCATCTATTTCATACAAGAATCCAACCCAATATTCACATATGATCCAATCTCATAAACAACCACCCAAACATACAAATATAGCAATATAACTCTCACGGTAAATTACACGCATTAGCACCATGTACAATAGCAAGACAAGTCAATGTAAGTCCACCGGATAAGGCGTTTCCCTGAACCGCATACGATAAGGCGTTTCGTATACTCATGACCTAGACAAACGTGTCCACGGGGTAAGGCGTTCCCCTGAACTGTTTGCGATATGACGTGTCGCACACACAAGACTTTAATCCTCTCGGTAGAACAACGATAATAATACGGTCCTAGTCTAAACTTGGCCAGACTCTCGGGATAAGACGTTTCCTGATTCGACGTGTAGTATGACGTGCCAAATCCAAGACTCGATCAACACAAAGGGCGTCGAGTACCCCAAATTCGGCTAAACTACATGAAAGAGGCAGAAAGAGATCTATAGTCAAAGTCAAGAAAGTACGCTACATGCAATGACACCACCTCGTAAGGATACAACATTTGACAGCCGGGTCGATCATCAACACATTGCGTTCGCCTCCCAACAACGTCGTCTAATCTCGACTAAACAAAGGCACAACGACATCACGGTTACACTTCATCGTTCCGACATTTAAGTCTGACGAGCATAAAGTGTGACAGGGAAATGAGAGTTCAAAGCCGTCATTTACAGACATTCAAAACATAGCATAAGTCAAAACCGACTCAAAGGGAAAAATAAGGAAAACTGTCACAAAACAGGTACATAAAACATGTGAGATAATAATTATTCTAAACATAAATATTTAATGTCATTACGTAAGTTTATAAGATAAACAAACTATACAAACTATTACATGTAAAGACAAGTGGTAAAGAAAAGAGAAAAGGGACACATGGGGTCCCAGCCGGTCAGGGTTTGATCCGTGAAATTACGAAACCGTAGTGGACAGGCTTCCGGGTACCCGGCTGGCACCACGACAACATTAAAAAACCATGAAAAATTACAAGGACTCCCAACCGGTGGGTGTGACCGGCGGCCGGCTACCAGGCTGGGGATCACAGTTAAATCTGAAAAAGTGAAGAAAAGGGGAAGAGGGGAAGTCCCAGCCGGTGAGACCGGCTGCCAGGTGGCCGGCTGAGACACGCAGTCTACTAAAATATCAACCAAAACTTACAGGGGTGCCCAGCCGCTTAGGGGGATTGGCGGCCGGTCAGGCCGGCTGGGACTTACGCTTTACCAAAATCACCAAAATTGTCCAATTTAACTACAGGGGCTCCCAGCAGGTTAGGGTGACCGGCGGCCGGTGGGCCGGCTGGGACAACATGCCCGAAAAAAACAACATTCACAGCAACATTTACTCCAAATCCTTTTATATTCATTTAATCCAAACAACATTTATCATCAATAAATCACATTCAATGCATCCTAATCATCACCAATCATTGGACAAGATCAATTAAGGCAAACAAAGGTAAATTTATAGCTCAACTCAAGTTCAAGCCTGATAAGTAGACATAATTAACAACATATATGTTACTTAGCATGAGATTAGTGAAAGATAAGGATATGAGATGAATTCACACATATGAATGAACAACTAACACATATCCATATGAAATTAAGGCAAAGAATCCATCTTTCACTAAATAAAATTACAATTAACACTTAAAACACGTATTGATATCAAGTAACCCTTCACCGTTACCTTTTTGCATCTTCACTCGTCTTCTATCTCTTCCTCCACTAAGTAGTTGTCCTTGTCGGGATCTTGAAGGTCTCGTCCTACAAAATTCCACATAAAAGATGAACAATTTCATCTTGGAAAAAGATGGAGAAATGAAAGTTGTAGAGTCTATTGATCGAATACGAAAGAGTGGGGGGGGGGGGGGGGTAAATTGAGTATTAAAAACTAGCCCCACTTTTTTTACTTTTATGATATGTAATTAATTATTTGATCTTATAGATTAAAATCAACTAATTAATTAACCAAAGTAATATGCAAGTAAAGATATAACGAAAATAAAGAAACACAAAAGAGGTTTTGAAGTGGTTTAGTTTCACAAATCGAAACCTACGTCCACTGTTCTCGATTAATAATATTTAGTACCTTTCTCCGGATTACAAAAATTATCAACCCACTCGTATAAAAAAATATCATTATAACTCAAGGTGAGTATCGCTAAATATTTTATACTTTACTATCTAACGTTAATAAGAAAGTACAATATCACTCACAAGGATTCTCGTGAAAGAATAAGTAAGATTATGTGATGTACTTTTATCCATTAACGTATTTCACTCGCGCGATTGACAATGATTGATGCACGACTCTTTTGGAAAAACAAACAATAAAAATAATAAATATTTTATCAAAGGTTTTTTATAATCAATTTGTAAAATTCTCTCAATTGTATATGAAAGTCGTTATGAATGATTGACATAGAAGGAGTATTTATAGTAGAAGCATAGGAGATATAAAATCTAAAACCCTAACTTTCTCTTTAAGAAATAAATTTATCTTCAATATCTCAAAATATTGTTGTAGAGATATTATTAGAATCCTAGGTTGATGCAAACAAGAAAACTTGTCATAGAGGCCGATTTCCTCATCATCACCCAACCCTAGGTGTTTGCCTATGAGCACGCAACCCTAGGAGGCACAAACCTCAGGTTTCATGAAACCCTAGGTGGCACAACCAATAGGTGGGCTTATTAGGTCAAACAACAAATTGAGATAAAATATATCAGAAACCCTAGGTAGCATGACAACTCATAAGTTGTATTACTAACCAATAGAATCTCATAAATACATCATCTATTAAAACGTTTGATAAATATAAAAATACTCTTTCTCTTTTTGAAAACATTTAAAAGATTTATTTCTAAAATCATGCATCAACTTTATCATCCAAAGTTATAGGTTAAAGCTATAACTTTTAACTTAGTATGTAAAGTTATAAGTGAGTCATAACTTTACTTACATAAAAATCACTCTAATGAATTAGTTACCGAATGACGACCTATACTATCTAATCTTCACAAAGATCTTCAGTATACGGATCATCTCTTCATATTGATCACAAAGACCCTCCATCTTGAGTCTTGTGTTATTTGAAGTAGATCTTTACTTGGATTGTTTCTTCAATGTTATAACCAAAGTAGCTATAACTTTGCATATGAACTTCCAAAGCTATACCTCAAGCTCCTATAACTTTGTCTCACAGAATTCTTCAAAGTTATGCCTTAAGCTCTTATAACTTTGATCTCCTTTCTTGTAATTGTTGTTAGCTATGATAAGACTAAAGCACACAATTACATGCATATGATACATCAAGTTAAAGCACATAATCAAGTAAATACATGTCATTATCAAAACTATAAAATAGGTCAAACAAATTCCCCCTTTTTGATGATGACAAGTCTCTTATGATTTCTCTTATGATTGTGACTAAGTATAGTTCCCCCTCAACAAAATACTACCAAAGTTATAGTAACGTTCATCGCAAGAACATAACAATTTAGCCAAAGTTATAACTTGAAAGACTTTAAGAGATAACGGGTCTTGACAAGGAGCAAGCGTAAGCAAAGACTCAAATCATATTATTTCTTCCCCCTCTTGGCATCATTGAAAAGACAAGAACAAGGATATAAAATGACTAGAATAACATACTCCAAGGTAAGAAATAGATATGCAAAATACGCAATACTTAACGATTTATAGCAAGCAAAATCAAGTACGTAATGTTAATTAAACTACAAACCACGAACAAAGTGTTAATTGTCAATGGGCCGAATATAGAGTAAGCCAAAATGGGTCAAATGGACAATAGGATAAGACGATGAAAATCAAGGCATATTGGGTTGGCGAGGGATAGAAGGGTTGATATAGCCGGGTCGGGTACGGTACTCAATGGTGTCAAGGCGATCAAAGCACTTCTTCACATGATTAGCTTGTGCGGTGAGGCATGAATCAAAGTTATGAACCTTAATGGATAAGGCCTCTGTCGCATCATAGATAGTGTGTATTCCATCTCGCATTGCCGCACCACTCTTCACCAAAACACCTCCTTGGCTAACCAAGAATTTCATCTGATCCCGTTGCCTAAATAACTCTTGTCGAATATCGACAACATTCCTCTCAATTTTAGCAAGGCAACCATCTAATCCCGTCATCCAACCCCTCCAATCATCACTCACAACCGACTCACCATGGTCACGGTTTGAGCTAGTACTCCCCAAAGCCACGGTTTTGACCACCTTGTCAACAACCCCATCGATTTTCTTGTCTTGCGCATCAAGGCGCTTCATAACCTTTCCCATAAACAAATCCAATTTTTTTTCAAGAGCCGAGAAATCAACAATATTCGGCTTAACATCCACCGAACCAACCTTTGACTGAAAAACCAATTCCGGACCTAATGCCTCCATTTTCATGAATTTCAAGAAAGTATCATTCATATCATCTTTCAAATCGACACCATAACTAGCCGTATCAACAACCCCCTTAGCCTCAAGAACCCGAGACACCCACATGCCATAGGGTAAGTCTAGGGTCGTGTAGACTTTATCTTCGGTCACCGAAAAGCTAGTTTGAGAAATTCGAGAAAAAACAACATAAGCAAGGTTGACACGGTTACCCTCTAGCCAATTCTTAACCACCATCATCTCATAACATGCAATTTTATCCCACCCACCCCGACGCGGAACCACCGTATTCCATAAAAAATTTACGAGATATTTCAATTTTGGGGATAAATACCCCGCCAACACACAGCTCGACAACGTAACCCCATCATCAAAATAACGCTTAACATCCAGTTTAGCCGTATCCGACAAATCTTCCCACGACATACTCGGGTCTATTTTGACTCCATCATCAGGAACCAAAAACAGAGTACAAAAGTCGTAAACCAAAACCGACACTTCACGGCCATTCACAACAGCATGCAAAACTTCAGATTTCAAAGAGACGGAAGCATAGAATTGAATTACCTAGACGGGGTAGATAGGACCCAAAAACGAGACACATGCTCCAATTCTTGAAATTTAAAGAAATCGTTGAAGAATCGTAAAGCTTGATACTTTTCACACCACACTTTTGGTAAACTTCTACCACCATGAATACTATATTTTGCAATCCGATTAACCAATTTGCGTTCTTCCTTTGTCAACCGAAGTTTGTGAAGTCCAATGTCGTTTCTAGGGGGAGAAATTCGTGAAACGGAGGGAGTTTTGTCCCTTTTAGTCCCGTGATTTCTATGTCTTCACTAGCATCGACTTGTACCCTATTCTTCCCCTTATTTAATCGACGCATTTGTTGGAGTAAATGTCCTCAACAATAGTGTGATCACATAATTAAATCTCAATAATAAGAATACAAAGGGATGATGAATATTATTGTCAACTGGTCAACATAAATCGGTAACGATTGGTTCAATTGAGTTTGACGTTACTGTCGTAAGACGGTGGTGATCAGTTGATCCCTTGAGGTCACACCTAAAGGACAATCCCATAATCATGTACATTAATTAATTGTATAGCGATACAGATTAGTTAATCCCTTAAATTGAACCAAGTTTATATTGTAAGTGAGAAATATATCTTATTGTAATATGATTAAATAAGATTCATTTTAGTAATTTAATTGTTATATTACTAAGAATGCATTATGTTTATGAAACATTTAAGATAAGCAAAATTGGTTGATTATAATTACAAATTGTTGTGGATTATATTAACCAAATATGAGATGACCCATTTTATTTACATGTAATTATCAAATGTGACTTAAAATGTTAAGTCTAATTTATTTGTTATGAAATTGCATTTAAATTGGTTAAATGTACATTTATAAGCAAAGATTACATGTTACATGTCACATATAACATATGTGACAAATGACAAATTGCAAAAATAAAATGGACACCCATTTTAAGTGGGGTGCACCGGTTTTGGTAGTGTAAAAAGAGGGTGATTATTTTGTGTATTATTCTAATTAGGAATTAGACATAATCATGCACAAATACTATTACCAAAACTCAACCTTTTACATTGTTAAGAACAATTGGAAGTGACAACACACCCCACCATGTGGTGGTGTGGCCGGCACTCACAAGTGCATAAGAGGACTAGTTTTTCCTCTTATTCACTTACTCAATCTCATTTACACATGCAAATAACTTATCTCTCATAAAAACTCTCTTATCTCTCTAAGAAAAACTTGAGAAGTTTTCTTACAACTTGAGTTCATAATATTTCTAATAAAATTACTAAGTGTAGTAATAAGGGTTATTAGAAATACTTTTAAGGGCTACTACTTCTAATATTAGTGTAGTATTTTAGTAGTGATTAAGGGTAGTCTTGGGTGAAACTTATAGGAGAGTTTCTAATTTGAAACTTGGAAGATCATCCTCATCTTGCTAGCTCAAGAACAATATTTGAAAGGAGTTCAAGTATTGTGCCCATTTCTTGAAAAATCAATGTAAGAAATTATTCTTTCCTTTTCTTATGTTATGCATGCATGAGGTCCATATAGTTTCAGAGTAAATTATTTGTATAATGATATTAGAAATGTCTAATATCGAGTTTAAGAAACTTACAAGCGGTATCAATAGCTTTGGTTGTTGCATGCATAATCGATTTATAGTTTTTTCGAGTTAATGTAACTTAAAGAAAACTAGTAATTTGTGTTTTATGAGATAAATTCACAAAGTCATTTGCATGTCAATATATTCTGGTCCTAATATGATTTTAGGTCATGTTGATGATTTATGTAAATTTATATTGCTCAAAAATGATTTTTAATGTTTTTATTACATTTTAATGAGTAAAATGATGTTTAAAATGCTAAAATTAATCTTTTGACCGTGAACGTTTTACACAATATCACACATACATTTTACTTACTGTATATAAAATTTCGTATGAAGTGGACTTGTTTCTCATGATTTATGATTTTTATATGATAAAATGAAATAAATAAAGGTTAATTGGTTACAAATAGTTCCGCTTTGAATATGACCATGAAATTGTAATATATTGTCACATGCATGTTTTACTGTTAGATTGGAAAATTTTAGACTAATGTGATTTTTGACATTAATAGTGTCATGGAAATGTTCCAGAATGTACAAAAATTTAAAATTCAAATTTTAAAATTATTATAATTAAATTTGGATTTATTTGATTAAAATATGATTTTAAAGTCTAATTATGAGAATTTATATAACAACAAGTTGAATTATTGTCAAAAATTGAGTGATGACTTATTTTTGAGTCCTAAATCAGTTGGGATAATTAACTTGGGACTTAAATATGATTTAAGTATTGTTTGGTGATTTTAAAGTGTTATTATCACGCATTTCCGTAAAACCGGGTTATATACGATATAAACCCTATAATAGGGCGATTTGGCATTTAAAATGAGCATGTTTTATACATATTATAATGCTGCATTTTTATTTATGAATGTCATATTTTGGTTTATGTAAATTGGAATTATGTAATTTATTCCTTGTATGGCCTTAGTTTTAATCGATATTACCCGGAATGTAAGAGAATATTGATTCGGTTGTAATTTATTGTGATCTCGTATTACTTTTATTTTATTATTTTATTTTACAAATATATAATAGGAATTATTGTAATTTTATTATATATTTTGTAATCATTTGTATTACCGGAGTTTCCCAAAGACGGTGCCATTCGGAAAGGCGTTTCGAGAGAGACGGTGACCTTGGGAGGCGTGCTTATATATGAAGTTAAAGGGACCAAAGGAGTTGGTTTCCAAATTTGTAATAGATTATATGATTTTCTATTCTAGGAAAGGTTATACAGTTTTACTTTTATGCTTGCATTTTATTTAATGTGTTTGCATGCATTGCCAAATCGTCATAACATGACATGCATATTTCATCGAGTATTCGACCGTGTCAATTAAAATTATCGTTAATTCATCGATTTAGTTCACTTAAACGAGATAGATAATAAATTGTCATGACCTCTCATAATAAATAATTGAGATCAAGCCTTACCAAATGTAGAACCCATGAATCCCAATTTCGCAAGGAAGTAGGCTAGGCTCACCGGGGTGCTAAACTTGTTACGTTGGGTAAGTGGGGTAATAAAGGTTATTATTTCGAAATTTGGATTGAGCTCAACGGAAGTATTCGCGACCGTAGCCGCATGTGTTCCGGGCTTAAGATAAATATTAAAGTAATATTATCGACCGAGAGTTCTAATGTAGAATCGATTAAAGAGTTAATCCACCGAATTATGTTAATAAGAGATGAATCTGCTTACCGTGCCCAAGTTGATATGGATTTGGATCTCGGAATCATTTATAATAGTTGGGTAGAGGTCACTATTTAAATGTTAAAACTTGTTTAAAATGTTTACAAGTATTTAAAATTATAAATGTTGACATTTCCTTTATGTCTAAAAATTTGTAGTTAACTTTGTACAATCGCAATGGCTAGTTCATCCACCACCACCAATGCTCCAACTCTCACGAATGTCTCATGGCTTCGATCCTTCATGGATCGATGCAAGTTAGAAAAGAATGGCACAAATTTTGTCGATTGGGATGCGCAAGCTTCGTTACCTTACCGAAGCCTCTCCCAAAACACCTGATGAAAGCTCAACCGCCGCCGCAAGGCAAGGCTATGAGGCTTACCAAAAGGAAGCCGCCGCGATCAAAAATGTTTTGATTTTCTCTATGTAGGCCGATCTCCAAAGGAGTGCCATAAAGATGAGCACGGCCTATGAGATCTATACCAAGCTTGTGACCATGTTTTCATGAGCTCCTAGGATCATTTAATATGAGACGGCTTCCGCGTTTTTCGACATGAATCTTAAAGAGGGCCAAAAAGTTAGCCCTCATGTACTCAAATTGATTGAGCATGTCAAGACTCTCAAATTGCAAGGGGTTGACATTCTCGAACAACTCGTTATTGACCGTGTACTACACTACTTGGGGAAAATCAAGGCATATGTGCAGTTTAGGGTAAAGTACAATATGAAAAACATGAAAACCTCTTTTCATAAGTTGCACAAGATGCTTGTGCAAGCGGAGAGAGACATGGGGCTAAATGTTAGCACCTCCAAGGATGTACTCAATTTCAATAGCAAGAGTAAGGGGAAGTTCAAAAGGGGTTGTAGTAAGGGGAAGAAGCCCTCCACCTACAAAGGCAAGGGAAAAGCTATTGAGAATAGCTCACCCAAGCCCAAGAAATGTGCCTCAACCGAGGACAAGTGCCATTATTGTAATGGCATAGGGCATTGGAAGAGGAATTGCGCAAAATATCTAGGAGATATCAAAGCCGGAAAAATTGTTTCCGTAGGTAAATTTTTATCCTTATCATTTATGTTATGATCTCAACTTTGGTATATAGATACGAGTTGTGATTCTTACCCTTTTTATTGTAATTAGGGCATCCTAGCAAGGATAAAGGTAAAGACAAGCAAGCCTAAGAAGGCTCTTCAAGGGAGGCTAAGGTAGCCACCCATGGTTGAAGACATAAGGAAGCTTGATCTCGAGATTGCCTCCCCTTTTGTTTGTATTATGATTGTTTAGAACTTTTTAATTTCCTTGTTGGACAAGGAAGATTTATTTCCAAGAACACGTTGTTGTAATTGAATATTTTGTGACTTGGTTTTCAACCCAAGTCTCTCGGTTTGTGGAAACTTTTTCATTCTAAAACTTGTCATTATACTCTACTTACACAAATAACATAAATTATAACGACTCAAATTGATGATATTAGTATTATGATGATTGGATCATTATAATAAAAGGCTCAGAATTCGATTCTCACTTTGAAAGATCAATTGTTAAGTCAAATTGAGTTATTGAACTCTAAATAGGGAATCTACAATACCAATTGGCCACACCACTTATAGAGATAGTATTTGACATGAATATGAGTCCACCTCTTTAGCTTATAGAACTAGTCTATCTCAAAGCTAAGATTCGATGTCGTTACAATAAAGTCTTTAATAGATCACTTAAGGTCATGATGTGATACTTCTACCTCCCTCACAAGTATGAGTACAAAATTGTTTGTGGCTTATAAGTCTATCTTTAAATAAAATAGTTGTATTTTTGTAAAGCTAGAGTGGGAGAAAATAAGGCACAACGTAAAACTTGTGGGAAATCGGAATTACCACAATACAATTATTAAAGGATTATAAAGAAAAGTAATAATTTGATTATCAAGTCATAAACGAAAACAAGGAAAAAGATTTAGAAATCAACCTCCGGTCCTAGCAATAGGCGTAAAGAACAGAGATATTGTGACACCCTCAAATTTGCGTAAAGAAAAAAAAAATTTATTTAAATACATAAAAGAAATAAGATAGTACAAAACGAAGGTGTCATAAAATAAAAAGGTCATTACAAAACGGAAATACTATTATACAAAAGAAATCTACAAGACGGGAGACATATCTCCCGTATAAATACGGAAATAAAATAGTGTACAATAATATACAAACTATGAACCGATATAGGTCCAAGGTAAAATACTTCGCTCGCTAGCTCGTCCATGTACCCCAAATATGCAACACCACCTGTTCGACCGCATTAAATATAAACACGGAAGCCACAGTCAGTGGGGAGTAACTCCGAGTTCTCCCAGCCACGAAATGTCGAGTTTAATGAAACATGAAAAACATAAAAGCAATGTATATAGAAAATACAAAACCTTAACATATATGATATGGTTTTCATGTTATGAAACAGTTAACTAACATATAACCTATCATATGAAAGCTATCATGTTAATCCGATAATAAAATATAACTCGAGGTAGGGAAGCTGGTATGCTGGCTCAGCGGTTACCATGTAACATGGCCCTGATACACTCAAACCCTAATCAACACGTAATCATGTGAATCAGTTAACAATCGGTAATCCAAACTCTATCAATCCTAGCCGGCTTGCATCTCACCTTCTAGAACTCATAGAATCATACAAACATGAAAGACCAATACTTCTACAAACAGGCATAAGTTCTTAGCACAGTCAATAGAAGACTTCTGTAACTCGAGGCTATACCACAAGGTAGGAAAACATCCTAGTCCTAGACTGATCAGACCTAGCTACAACAGCTATTCCGTTCCCCGTCCCATGACATAACCGTCTATGAGAAACTCTACTAGGCGACCCCCTAAGCAGAGATGGCTAGTACTTAAGCTGGCTCCCTTCCCAAAGCGGAACTCTTAGGACGCCATGCCCCGGCTTGGAGATAAGCCCCCCAGGCCGTGACACAAAAGCTATCAAGCAGTGAACTCCATATGCTCGTTAAAGATAGTACGGGACTATCAATGTCATGGTCCAAGATACTCATTTAGAATTAGAATGGTCAAGACGCCATATACTCATAATTCTCTATGGGTACTTAGTCAACACGACACCAACCATATAATAAAACAGTCACGGGAGAAACATCCTATCATGTGACTAATTTCATATAAAGAATAACCAAATATCATATCGCCTCATATCTACTAAGGCTACTTCAATAATCAAATAAAACCTTACTTGAAGACAAATCCCCGACCCTAGTCCCGCGACGGGTCATCAGTCAAATCGGGGCTGACTAGATCTTAGTTTGACCAAACACGTTGGATCAAACCGGCTAGAAACAGAGTCTTTATCACATAGACTTACACATAAAATCAACATATTCAATACATGTTATTTTATTAACTTCTAACATGTGAATTATTATAACATACCAGAACCCCGTTTGACTTAACTGATATCCAATTAACCTACGATCTCGTCTTATAATTTCTAACATGTGAGAAATAATAATTTAATGAAAAACCTTTTTAATTAAATATTTTACTTATTAATATTTCTCGCTTGCTAATTATCACAAAACGCGATAAAAATGACGATAACTCAAAAACCGTCACAAGTCCCAAAGTGGGACCCACGGGCTGAGTTGGGCCGGACCCCACATGGGCCTGGATGGGCCCACGGCCTGTTTTGACATAAATGGGCTGTTTTACTTTAATTTTCTAAAACCGATTTCTAATATTTTCCCGCATGCTTTAACGTAATTAAAATCCGTCAAAACAACAATTAAACAATCAAACATCGACATAACCCAAAGACCAAAACCCGGACCCACCATGGACCAACCCAGACCGGTCTGAACCGGCCTGGACCGGTCTGATTTGGTCCGGTTCACTAACAACCCCACGGTTCACACCACAAACCCCACCAAATTAATTCCAACTTGTTTAATTATCAAACTACCATTTTTAACAACCTTCACTACTAAATCATAACTTATTAAAATCATCAAAATTTATCAAGAACACCAAACTTGTTAAAATTTCCTAAACCAACATAAAATCAATAACTTATTAAAATCATCAAAATTTATGTCAAGAACACTAAACTTGTTAAAATTTCCTAAACAAATAAAACTCATGCACATAAATCATCAAGAAACAACTAACAACATAAAAATTCCATACAACATAAAAATCATCAAGAACAATAAAACAACATAAAAATTCCATACAACATAAAAATCATCAAGAACCATAAAACAACATAAAAATTCCATACAACATAAAATCATCAAGAACAATAAAACAACATAAAAATTCCATACAACATAAAAATCATCAAGAACCATAAAACAACATAAAAATTCCATACAACATAAAAATCCCATATCTTCTCATGTTACTACTAAAATCATAAATAACCATAACATGAACCAAAACTAAAGCTATGTGACATTAATTCGTCGAGTAAATCGGAATTGTTACCTTAGCTAGCCAAAACAATTAGCACCAAAATAATAAGAAGTATAATAATAAGAAACCCGTCTTCTAATCTTCCCCTAATATATACGAGTCACCAAACTCGTCTTCAAAATCTTCCCCTATAAGAAATGACAAGAAAAACATTATTAGAACTTAAAATATGATTTTCCATAATTAAAGTGTTGAAAACGAGTTTGTCGGAATTGGAAATAAAACGTACTTGAAGATGGGGAGCGAAGAGGAGGTCCTAGAAATATAAGTTAGGACGGATGTAATTAAGAAATGAAGGTTTTATGAAGGTTTTGCTCAAGAACGATGAAGAACGGATGAAGAACGCGAAGAACGCTCAAGAACGATTAAAGAAAGTGATATTTTGATCTTAATTTGATTTGTTGAAAAATGAAAAGTTGCTTGTGAGTAGGAATGAGTGGATGAGTGCCGTGTAAATATAGGCCAAAATAGTGAGTTGGGTTTTGTAATTGTTGTTATGGAATTGACCCGGTATAATAATTATATTACCGTCATTAATTAGATATTAAGTTAATTGAATTAAATATCAAGATATTATGTTATTGTAATGAAAAGAAAGAAAATATCAAGGTCAAAGAGAGAGGAAAAACCGTGTGGATAGGAGAGAAAGCGGGTCTGATTTTGAGCGATTTGCGTAATTTTCGTTAACTGATCGATAAAGTTGAAAATATCTTAGATATTCTTATTAATTTAATCAAAAGAATTAAATATCTAACGTGAGTGGAAAACGATGACATGGGCGCGTGACTCATGCCAAAGTCGAGTTTCGGTTTCGTTTCGCGCTTTACGATGACTCGGGAATAGTTAAATGACGTTCGGTTAAAAACCGTAAAAGTTATTCTTTAAATTCCGAATAAATTCAAAATAATTATATTAAATTATGATAAATCTTAATAAATCTAAATAAAAATAAATCAAAAATAATATTTTTTTTAAATAAAATTTCGGTCTTCATACTTATGAGACGAGTCGGGAAAAAGTCAACGGAAGTCAAAGTTGACTGAAAAGTCGAGAAAAGTCGAACATGACTTAAAAGTCAAGAAAAGTTTAGGACGACTTAAAAGTCAAGAAAAAGTCAATGACGACTTTAAAAAGTCAAGGAAAAGTCAAAGACGACTTAAAAGTCAAGAAAAGTCAAAGATGACTAAAAACGGTCTTTTCATGAAATCCCTCAGAAATTCCAAATACGAACGCGGAATTTCAAAATAAGACTCGGAACAAAAATTTCTATTTTAAAAACTTAAGTTCTACTGACAAGTGTTAGTAAATATTTTTACTAGAAAAATTGGTATTTTTCGGGTTGTTACAATCACCCCTCCTTTTAAAAAGTTTCGTCCTCGAAACTTAGAAGAAGGAACGTAACATATATGTAGGTCTATTTCAAAACTGTTAAAATATACTTGTAATAAAATATAGAATCTTATCTACGGAACGGCAGGTTCTCGTCAGCATCAAGAATATCGATAGAAGGGACGTAATCTTAGAACGGTTAAATCGAATAGAAAGAGGAAAGAAAGACGGAAATTTACCTCAAGCAAAGAGCTCGGGATATTTAGCTAATATTTTAGCTTCGGGTTCCCAAGTTTCTGATTCGACGTTTCCACAACGCCAAAGGATACGAACTAAAGGCACCACCTTGTTTCGGAGTTGTTTGTTAGCCCTTTCAAGTATACGAATCGTCCTTTCTTCCAAAGCCAAATTAGGTTCCAAGTCCAACACTTCTTCTTGAATAATATGACTCGGATCACTGATATACTTCTTCAACGGAGAAACATGGAACACATCATGAACTTTGCTCAAGTTCGAAGGTAATTCCAGACGATAAGCAACAGGACCAACTCTTTGAAGCACACGAAACGGTCCAATATATTTAGGACTCAACTTCCCTTTCACTTCAAACCGTTTCACTCCTTTCATTGGTGACACTTTAAGAAATACCCGGTCTTCAACATCAAATTCAAGCGGTCGTCGACGAACATCGGCATAGGATTTCTGTCTATCTTGAGCGGCTTTCATTCGTTCACGAATGACTTGAACTTGATCGATCGTTTCAGTAACAATGTCGGGACTCAACATATGATCATCTTGCACTTGATCCCAACAAACAGGACTACGGCACTTCCTACCGTATAAAGCCTCTTATGGTGACATCTTGATAGATGCATGATAACTGTTGTTATAAGAAAATTCCACCAAAGGCAAACACTTCTCCCAAGAATCATGAAAGTCCAAAGCACAAGCACGAAGAAGATCTTCCAAAGTCTGGATCGTTCTCTCGGTCTGACCATCAGTAGCGGCATGAAAAGCTGTGCTCATCAACAATTTACTACCCATGGCTTCTTGCAAAGCTGTCCAGAATCGGGAACAGAATCTCGGATCACGATCTGAAACTATATCTTTAGGAACTCCATGGTAGCGTACGATCTCTCTCACATAAGCAGCAGCTAAGACATCTATACTCCAAGTTTCTTTGATAGGCACGAATCTGGCACACTTGGTTAGACGGTCGACAATAACCCAAATGGCATTCTTGCCACTAGAAGTAGTAGGTAAAGCCATCACAAAGTCCATAGAAATAGACTCCCATTTCCACAGAGGAATTTCCAAAGGTTGCAGCAAACCTCCGGGTCTTTGATGTTCGATCTTCACCTTCTGACAAGTAAGACATTTACTAACATACTCCTTTACTTCAATCTTCATCCTAGGCCACCAAAACTGTGGTCTCAAATCTTTATACATTTTGTCACCGCCAGGATGAATAGAATAAGGAGAAAGGTGAGCTTCATCAAGTATTCTCTTTCTCAACTCGGCACTTCTCGGAACATACATTCTACCATGGTAACGAAGGTAGCCATCAATATCCACCACACAATCCTTAGCTTGCCCAAGTGATATTTTTGCTCGAATGGCGATAAAAGTAGCATCCTCCGGTAAACAAGTACGAATCTCTCGATAAAAATCAGGTTCCGCAGTCAAAGCACCAAGATAATCAAACCCTTTCCCAACAAACTGTATCTCCAGCTTCTGAAATTCGGTTACTAGTTCATCGGGTAAAGTACCAAGAGCATTTAATGAATGACTAGTCTTTCTACTCAAAGCATCTGCCACAACATTTGCTTTTCCCTCGTGATAAATCAACTCAGCATCATAATCATTCACCAACTCTAACCATCTTCTCTGCCTCATGTTCAACTCTTTCTGAGTAAAAATGCACCTCAAGCTTTTATGATCGGTGTAGATTCGGCAATGAACCCCAATAAGATAATGTCTCCAAGTTTTCAATGCATGTACAACTGCTGCTAACTCAAGATCATGAGTCGGGTAATTCACTTCATGAACCCTGAGTTGTCGAGAAGCATAAGCAATGACTTTTCTATTCTGCATCAAGACACATCCCAAACCATGCTTTGAAGCATCACAATATACATCATAATCAGCTTCATCATCTGGCAAAGTTAAAACCGGTGCGGTAGTCAATCTCTTCTTTAATTCCAAGAAGGCAATTTCACATTCATCGGTCCAGATATACTTTGCTTCCTTCTTTAGCAATTGAGTCATCGGTCTTGCTAATTTGGAGAAATCTTTCACAAACCGACGATAATAACCCGCTAAACCAAGGAAACTCCGAATCTCGGACACATTTTTCGGACTTTTCCAATCCACAACTGCTTCAATTTTTGCTGGATCGACCATAACACCGTCTTTTGAAATTACATGACCAAGGAAAGATACCTCAGGCAACCAGAATTCACACTTGGAGAACTTAGCATACCACTTTTGGCGTCGAAGAACACCCAAAATGGTTCGAAGGTGATCGGCATGTTCTTCTTTAGACTTTGAAAAGATCAAAATGTCATCAATAAATACCACCACACATTTATCAAGATACTCCCTGAAGGTTCGATTCATCTGATCCATGAATATAGCTGGGGCGTTAGTCAAACCGAATGGCATCACATTGAATTCGAAATGACCATACCTCGAGCTAAAAGCAGTCTTGGGCATATCTGATTCCCGAACGGGAATTTGATGATAACCCGATCTAAGATCAATCTTTGAAAAAGTAGAAGCACCCCGTAACTGGTCAAAAAGATCATTGATACGAGGCAGAGGATATTTTTTTTTGATTGTGACACGGTTCAACTCACGATAATCAATGCACATCCGCATAGAACCGTCTTTCTTTTTGACAAATAGTACTGGCGCAGCACCCCCAAGGAAAGCACAGAGCCTAATAAAGCCTTGTCTCAATCAATCATCAGTTGGATCGTCCCAACTCTTTCAATCATCAGAATGCGTCATACTCTAAGGACTTTGGGCCATCTGGTCCAGTTCCAGGAACTAGATCGATGGAAAACTCAACATCTCTTTCAGGAGGAATCCCGGGTAATTCATCGGGAAAAACATCTGGATATTCACAAACAATAGGAACATCCTTCAAAGAAGGAAGAGAAGAATCAGAAGTAGTCAATACACATAGAAATGCTTGATGACCCTTCTTCAAAACATTCATCATTTTCATAGCTGAGATTAACTTCACACTAGTTTGCTTTCTAACTCCTTGATAAGAAACACGAGCACCCAAAGGACTTTTAAGAATAATTTTCTGGTCACGGCATTCAAATCGAGCATAATACGTAGATAACCAATCCATGCCCAGAATAATATCAAACTCTTCAAGAGGAAATCGTAGAAGATTAGCCGGAAAAATAGATCCATTTATGGATATTGGAATATCGGAATGAATATAAGAACATGAAACTACTTCTCCGGATGGTAACGATATAGGAGTAGTTTCTCCTACTGAAGCTTTAAGCGGTAACTTATCGGATAATCTCATTGAAATAAAAGATAAAGAAGCTCCCGTGTCAAATAGAATTACACACGGTAATTCATAAATCGAAAACATACCCGTCACGATGTCGGGTTGGGCATCAGCCTCAGCACGGCTCATAATAAAAATACGACCCTTAGGTCTCCCAGAAATAACCGGTGTAGACACCGTACCCTTATTCTCAGGACATACATTCGCCTTGTGACCCGGCTTCTGACAAATAAAGCATACAAACGGCTTGTTGAAGCAACCAACACCCGGGTGAATAGGCATCTTGCATGTAAAGCAGACACGACCTTTAAGGTCGTTGTTGTGACTCGGAACAAAGGAACGGTTTCTCTGGTTTGCCGGTCCACCCTGAAAGTTTCTCCTCTTGTTTGGAAAAGAGGGAGAAAAGGAAGGCCGGGAAGAAGGATATAAAGGTCTCTTGCCAAAAGAATTAGGAGCAACATAAGAAGTACGAGCTTCCTCGGCAATCTCCCGGATAGAACTCTCCGCCCAAATGGCATCATTATAGATCGAGACAAAAGACGTAGAACCTCTACTGATCTTCCCCTTTATCTGGGGAGAAAGCTTTCCCAGATAAAAGAAGGCTTTGTCTTCCTCTACCCTAATAAGTCGAGTGGCAAGTGGCATTGTAACACCCGGAAATGTACCCTATTTTTCTAGTAGAAATATTTTACGGATACTTTTCAGTAATTTTAAGTTTTAAATTATCTTTTTAAGTTCCGAGTCGAATTTTGAATTTCCGAGTTCGTATTTGGAATTTCTGCGAGATTTCATGAAAATGTCGTCTTCAGTCTAGTTTGACTTTTCTTGACTTTGGTAATCGCCTTTGACTTTTTCTCTACACATCTCACACAACTCCCTTCCTTAACCTAAAATCTCATTAATCACAAAATCAAACACAACTTCCTTCTTCCTTAAGAAATCTTATTTCCCTCTTTGATTTCGATTTCATAATTCGCATAACTTCTTCGTTACTCGATAGAATTTACGTAAGTTTATCTTATTCTTACTCCCGTACCTTCCTCTATCCGCGTAGATGTTAAAATCATCGTCTTTCTCGCTTTTCAAACTTTCCGTCTTTCTCAAGATGAACTTTATTCATCTTTTTACGATCTAATTGTAGGTGGCGACCTCCAAGATCCCGATAAAGACTATTTCCTTATAGAAGAGGAGCGTGACGATTAGGGAAGACGCTTAAAGGTAACGGTGAAGGGTTACTCGGTATCATTTACGTGTTTTACAGCTTATATGCTAGAAATCGTATAGAATACGATAAGTAAGCTTAGGAATTGAGTTATTGATGATGATTGTTGTTAGTTGATGATTGTTGAGGATGAATATTGATTGTTGATAGTTATTAGAAATGAATTATGAGAATTGGAAATAAAAGGATTGAATTTATGTTGAAGGTTCTCGGGTGAATTAGTCACACATCTCACGGTCGTGAGATGCCATTTCACGGTCGTGAAACTCATTTCACGGTCGTGAAATACAAGTCACGGTCGTGACTTGCGCAGTTTCACTGCACTGACCCTTTTTCGTAAAATGATCATATCTCCTTCATTACTCGCTTGTTTTGAGCTTGTGACCATTCGTTGGAACCGTAAGAGGATAAGCTATCACCTCCACTTGGAATTTCTGAATTCCCATGTCTAGAACTCTAGTTATGACCGTTTGAAGTGGACCCTTGTTTTCGTTGGTTTCCAAACAACATTGTTTTGGAGAGGTGATCTATGTTTTTATTCATTATGCTTCATACACTTGTTCTAATGCTTATGTATCATGTATTGACTCATGGTTATCATATTTAAACTTATATGAATCCCTATTCTCATGTTTTGTGATGGTTTATGTTATGTTCCCACTTTGAGTCGGTTTTTACAAATGTTACGGTTTGAGCACTATTTTGTCTTGTGCTTTGTACTCT
>JAIUZE010015691.1:0-10025 GCA_022085475.1 Heliosperma pusillum
TTTCATGAATCTTTCCCTACTTAGCTTCTTAATGTGTGCCCTTAGGGCACACGTTAGAAAAATCGTAATAATTATTGTACATGACTAATTACGTATAATGTGCAACGGTATTTTTTAGGTTAAGTATCTCATTTCTTGATACAAATAAGTGTTTAATCTCGACTACCGAAACAAATAAATGGGTGGTTAACTATAAAAGAGCCGTTATAATCACCTCATTTTAGAGTCAGGTGATTATAATAAAACATTGTAAAGTTTGCAAATCGCAACTAATAATTGTCCAACAACCTTGGATTACCATAGAACAATTTGTATCTTTTCCATTTCTTTTTTTCATTTCCTCTCTAATACACTCATATTATATTATATATCTTTTTTTCATTCATTTACCTTTTCCAATTCAAGTGTGTTGGGGTTTTTGGTACAAATAATATAAAGACAAAAGACACAATATTTTTGTTTTGGACTTAACCACAACCCAACCTTGTATTATTATTCTTCACTCAACAACAATACAATCAATCTTCCAACACTTAGCTACTAGCCAAGATTTCAATCTATGCTTCACTCAGGATATTAAGCACAACACTCACATTTTCCAACATGACTAATGACCCTCTATTTATAAGGTCCTAAATCCTAACTCCAACATAGCCATATTAAGAGTCTTTATGTCTAACTATCCTAACTCCTAACATTTACACTTAGTAACATATACTCGTATTACTAATGAATAACATATTAACTTATCTACAAAATAGTAACCACTAAAGACTCTAAATGCTTCTTTGAATTCAAACTTATGCTTTCGATTATTGTTGGGTTTACTTCCCAACAAAGTGTATTTACAATCATTCGATCTATCCCGAATTACATCCGAACCATCGAAAGAAACTTACCTTTCCATTTCTTTTAGGAAATGGAGAAGGTCTTGACTCACCATAGAGGGAAGTATGGGTCAAATATAATCAGATTAACTTCACATTTTACTTTTTATACTCTGTATTATTTAGTGCTCGGTATCATTTATTAAGAAAATGAGACCCCAAATATAAATGTACAAGTATACAATACGTCGAGATTTGTGTTGAATTTTATCAATAAAGTTTGTAAATTAAGTGGCCAAAATCGAAGGCCCAATTTCACCGCCCGTGATTGCCCATAACCTTAGACACCCCTCTATAGACCCATTTAAAATAATATAATGAGTGTGGTAATATTTTATTACTAAACATTTCAGTTCAAATCATGAGCGAGAAAGCACAAGGATGTCCGGATATTGGAGAAGAATGCGGCGTCGGTACTCGTTGTTGTGGGGGAGCCTTTTGTAATAATAGAGGGGGTACGTTGGGTGGAATATGCGAAAAAGGTATGCATACGTTACTAAAATCAAACTATATGTTTTAAAATTCATTGTATAACAATTATGGTGTGCTTTGATAGAGGAGAGAAATCCTTATTTGGATAAGAGGATTTGGAGGGTCAGGAAATGAAGGCACGAAGGAGGGAAATGGAGGGATCCATTTTCCCTCGCCTCCAAATCCTCGCTCCCTTCTCCGTTATGTTAACCTAATAATGGATTTCTCATTCCTCTCTTTCTTCCCCCTTCATGACCCTCAAATCCGCCTATCCAAACACACACTTAAAGCAAATAATGCATGGGATTAATATACAAATGATGCCTAACGTTGGAATTTAATCTTACAGATACAGAAAGAGGATGTAATAAAGAAGGTGACCGATGCTACTTCGTAGCATGTTGCGGAAAACTTGAATGCTCCGGCTTTTTCAACCGCAGGTGCAAGTAGTTCCGATATGGGGACATTATTTATGAACAACACTTGATGATGGTTACACATTTTTAATTATTTCTTATAATTTTCATATGTTCGAATTGTTTTACCTTTTATTTCTAGTTCTTGCACCTTGTCAGCAAGCTAAGGGTCATTCACTCATTTGCGTCTTGGTTACATTATGCTTCCTCTTATTTGTGCTACTTGATTATAATAATAAAAGATTACTGTTTTCCAATGTGTATATTCAATGTTTCAACTTCAAGTTAACTTCAAAAATCATCTCATATATGGTTTTAATGCTCTTATCCCACTCTATAAATAACAGGGAGGTCAATGAATCTTCGTGGCTTTGTTCAAAATCAAAAATTGAGGCACGGCCCGAAATCTCAAGAGCTAATCCAAAATCACGTACATTTCATATGCTCTAGTCTGTATAAAGTAAAAAAAAAAGTCCTACATTGAGTGAGACTGAAAATACAAAATAGAGAGACGATATGGAGAGACGATATGTGTACGCACAATAACCTGCACAAGATATTTTATATATTTATTTTACCCATTAACTTCTACTAACATGATTATTGTGTTTCATCACGTCCAAGCGAAGTTAGTCGTCAACGAAAATTGTCAAAAGTTCAACTTCTGGTGCAATTTTAATATATGATAGAAATGTAGAATAGTGTACCAAAGAAATTTAATAGAAATGTAGAGTAAATCTCGGTAAACAAAATAAACATAATGAAAAAGTTATGAGTACCCCTTCAAAACGAATGGTCAAAGATTATGACTTTTATGAATTTGCCAAATTTTATATGATTTATACACAATTTTAGAGATATCCAAGAAAAAGTCTTTACACAAACTACACAATAATTACCATCATGATATACACCAAAATTATGTGAGGGCTAGTTTAGTAACTTTCTCTAATTATTGTATTTGTCCTTCATTTTCTATAGAAGCAAGTGTCTTATTCTAATGTAATCATCCATGAAAATCATTTGAATGAAATTATCCAATGTCACCTTCTTCTAATCACCTTATTCTGTTTTATTTGTTTTAGCTAGAATCTCAGGTGGTTTCTCCACCCCGAACCCCAATCCACTAGCCCGAAATCACAGTTGTAACAGTGGTATCAAAGCTAGTCCATCCTCGGACTAGTGACTGCCAATCTATCCATTTAATATAAAAAAAAAGCTTGTGACTATGGAACTTTCCAACGAAATCGCATCTCTCTCCACGCATATGCAGAAGCTTACCATCGCCGTTTCGAACTTGGTATTTGCAAGGAGTTTACAAGGGACCGTTGGTATGCGTACATTACCGAGGAATTGTCTCATTGCATTGAAATTAGATCATCTTGTTAACGATGAGCACCAACTGTTCGACGATTCTTGCTGCAATCTTGTAACAATGCAGGCACAAACTCTTCATGGGACTAATGCACACAAACTGTTCGGTATATTGCCTGAACCAAGTTTATGCGTAAAACAAGTGCAGAAGACGGTGATTGATCCTGATCAACTTGTCAAAGATGAACACCAAGTGTTCGAAAAAGTTATCGCACCAGATACACCGAAAACCAATCCTAAATCTAATGGTTTATCCAAAAAACAGGTACACGAGTCTTGTAACCCTAGATTTTATAATAATGAGTAATTTACTAAAGTCGGAAATTTTATAAATTCATCTTTTACTTTTATTGATTAAAATATTATGAGTCGATAATTTATTATTTCGTGGCTTTAAATTAATGTTAAATAGAATATAGTTTAGTTGGGTAGAAATCGTCGCATTTCAGTCTGTTATGAGTTCAAAATCGGATTTTACGCGAAAATCCAAGTGAGGTGACCCAATATGAAATTTGGGCCTTCTATTATTCATCTTCTTAAAACAAACCCAACAAATATCTCCGTCTTCCTCCTCAAATTTCAGCAACATATTCATTCACCATCATCTTTTTCCTCAAAAAACCAAAAACCACAATTAAACCTTCATAACTTCCTAAACTTAAGACGGATGTCATTTCTCCGTCTCTCAATGAAACTCGACGATTTTGATATCAATCTTCTCCTCTCATCCTCCTCTTCATTTTCATACCATAAAATATCTATTTCCTCAAACTTTTTTATAAAACTCATTTTTGTAGATCTAAACTTAAGACGGACACAACTTTATTCGTTTCTTAACCAAATTTAATTCCGTTTAATATTTCGGAATCCTCTCACCATCCTATTTCTTTCTAGCCAATAAAATATTGAAACTTTTAACCTTATTTTAAGACCGATTTTCCATAAATTTCGGTTTGAGCTTCTACTATATTATTTGTCGGTAAAAGGGCGGACTTTGCAGATTTTGGGTCAAGGGATTCGTGTGGGTTGATGGTTAGTTTGGGCAATGAATATTTGAAGTGCTAACCGAGGTAATGTTGACGGGTTACTCGGTATCACAAATTATGTGCTTTTCTACGTGTTTTAGACTAGTTTCCATGTGAAAGACGAGTTCTTGTGTAGATACTAGTATAGATCTATGACTACAATATATTTAATTGTTAAAATTCATCTTGTATGTCCCAATTTGATGAAAACTTGGTGGTGTTGATGATGAATTACCTTCTTGTTGCTGAAATAACTTGTATTTAAGTCTTAAATGATAACTTAATTATGCTTTTAATGTCATATGGAATGTTATGATGCTCATATGTTATGTTAAATGATGATTTACGATGGTTTATGTTGGTAATTACAAATGAATATGAACTTGTTTGGCTTAAACTTGAAGTTTGGGTGAATTTTGGCTTGAACCCTTGCGGATTTGAATAGAACCCGGGCGGGTCCAGTCCAACCCAGGCGGTTTTGAGCCTTGAACCCGAGCAGGACACTTTTAACCTGGGCGGCTCCATCTCAACCAGGGCGGGTCGGGTCCAACCGGCCCTTTTTCGTAAAATGGTCATATCTTCTTTGTTACTTGTCTGTTTGGGGCGTGTGACCTACCTTTGGAACCGTAAGAGGATAAGCTATTACCTCCACTTAAAATTACTGCATTTGCATGTCTATAACTCTACTTATGACCGTTTGAAGTGGACCCTTATTTTAGCTAGTTTCCAAACTTGTTGTTTTGAGATGAGATCTATGTTTCTTATTCATTATACTTCTTAAACTTGCTCTAATGCTTATTTATCACGAATTGACTCATGTTTATCATTTTTAAATTTTTATTATGCTTTTCTCACATGTTTAGTGACAGGTTTATCATGTTTTCCCCTTGAGTCGACTATGCCTTGAGCAATGGATTGAGTCTTGTTTATTGGATGTTTAAAACTCTCATTTCCCTGTTGCACCTCTATACTCGTTAGACTTGATCTCGGAGCGATAGGGGTACAACTTTGATGCTTTTGTGCATCTGTTAGTCGAGATATGACGACGTTGTTGGGAGGCAAACGCAATTCGTTGATCGACCCGGCCGTCAAATGTTGTATCCTTGTGAGGTGGTGTTATTTGCATGTAGCGTGCTTGCTTGGCGTTTAGAACTCCTTCCCCATGCCTATAAGCTGGGGTTGGGTGCTTGTGCTCTATCCGCCTGTTCCGTTACCTGCCCTTGCCGGATTTGGGGTACTTGAGAAACGCCTTATCTCGAGTCTTGGATGTGGAACGCCTTACCACTTGTCGAATCGGAAAATGCCCATATCCCGAGAGTCTGGAAGATTTAGACTAGGACCGTATTATTAACGCCGTCCTACCGAGAGGATTAGAGTCATGTGTGTGCGAAATGCTTTATTGCATACAGTTCAGGGAAACCCCTTATCCCGTGGACATGTTTGTCTTCGTCATGAGTATGCGAAATGCCTTATCGCATACGGTTCATGGAAACGCCTTATCATGTGGACTCGTATTTATCCTGTCTTGCAATGTACAGATGCTAGTGTGTTTCATCTATAGTGAGAGTGTGTTTGCTTATGTTTGATCATATGATGGTTTGTATACTTAGAATGATTGGATGCCTTTGATTGGTTTGTATGTTGAGTGTGACACCCTCAAATTTACGGAAAAAAAAAAATAATTTAAATAAATAAAACAAGGGTGTCATAAATAAAAAGGGTCATTACAATACGGAAATAATATTCTACAAAAGAAATATACAAGACGGGAGACATATCTCCCGTATAAATACGGAAATAAAAGTGTATATAATAATATACAAACTATGAACCGAATATAGGTCCAATGTAAATACTTCGCTCGCTAGCTCGTCATGTACCCCAAAATATGCATCACCACCTGTTCGACCGCATTAAATATAAACACGGAAGCCACAGTCAGTGGGGAGTAACTCCGAGTTCTCCCAGCCACGAAATGTCGATTTTAATGAAACATGAATAACATAAAAGCAATGTTATATAAAATACAAAACTTAAACTATATGGATAGCTTCATGTTATAAACAATTAACTACATATAACCTATATATTGAAAAAGCTATCATGTAACCTATAATAAATATAACAAGAGGTAGGGAGCTGGTATCAGCTCAGAGGTTGACCCTGTACGTGGCCATGATACACTCAAACCCTAATCAACACTTAATCATGTGAATCAGTTAACAACCGGTAATCCAAACTCTATCAACCTTAGCCGGCTTGCATCTCACCTTCTAAGATTCATAGAATCATACAAACATGAAAGACCAATACGTCTACAAACAGGCATAAGTTCCTAGTACCGTCAATAGTCGACTTCTGTAACTCGAGGCTATACCACAAGGTAGGAAAACATCCTATTCCTAGACTGATCAGACCTAGCGACAACAGCTATTCCATTCCCCGTCCCAGGACATAACCGTCTATGAGAAACTCTACTAGGCGACCCCCTAAGCAGAGATGGCTAGTACTTAAGCTGGCTCCCTTCCCAAAGCGGAACTCTTAGGATGCCATGCCCCGACTTGAATATAAACCCACCAAGCCGGGACACAAAAGCTATTAACCATGAACTATATACTCGTTAAAGACAGTACGGACCTATCAATGTCGTGGTCCAAGCTACTCATTTAGAATTAGCATGGTCAAGACGCCATATACTCATAATTCTCTATGGGTACGTAGTCAACACGACACCAACCATATAATAAAACAGTCACGGGAAAAACATCCTATCATGTGACTAATTGCATATCAATAATAATCAAATATCATATCGCCTCATATTTACTAAGGCTAATTCATAATTAAATACAACCTCACTTGAAGACAAATCCCCGACCCGAGTCCCGCGACGGGTCATCAGTCAAATCGGGGCTGACTAGATCTAAGTTTGACCAAACCCGTTGGATCAAACCGGCTAGAAACAGAGTCTTTATCACATAGACATTAAACATAAAAATCAACATATTCAATACATGTTATTTTATTAACTTCTAACATGTGAATTATTATAACATACCAGAACCCCGTTTGACTTAACTGATATCCAATTAAACTACGATCTCGTCTTATAATTTCTAACATGTGAGAAATAATAATTTTATGAAAAACCTTTTTAATTTAAATCTTTTACTTATTAACATTTCCCACTTGCTAAATATTACAAAACACGATAAAAATGACGATAACTCAAAAACCGTCACAAGTCCCAAAGTGGGACCCACGGGCTGAGTTGGGCCGGACCCCACATGGGCCTGATTTGGGCCTCACGGCCTGATTTGGGCTAAATGGCTGTTTTGCTTTAATTTTCTAAAAACCGTTTTCCAATATTTCCCGCATGCTTTAACATATTTAAAACCCGTCAAAACAACAATTAAACAATCAAACATCGCCACAACCCAAACACCAAAACCCGGACCCACCATGGACCAACCCAGACCGGGTCTGAACCGGCCTGGACCGGTCTGGTTTGGTCCGGTTCTCACCCCCTTCCACGGTTCAATCATCAATCACACCAAATCAATTCCAAACTTGTTTTTAATTAACAAACAACCATTTTAACAATCATCATACAAAAATAATAATTATAACAAATCATCAAAAATGTCAAGAACACTAAACTTGTTATAAATTCATACAAAATCATAAAAATCATAACTTATGGAAAATCATCAAAATTCATAAAGAACACTAACATATGAAAAATTTCCTAAACAACATAAAAATCATAACTTAATAAAAATCTTCAAAATTTATCAAGAACACTAAACCTATTAAAATTTCCTCAACAACATAAAATCATTACTTATGGAAAAATCATAAAAATTCATAAAACATAATAATAACACTCCTTAGCATATTACTAACTAAAAATCCATAAATCATAAAAATATGAACCGAAAATAAAGATGAACTAAAATCAAAAGAAACAAAACTAAAGGCTATGTTACTAACTAAAATCATAAATACCATAACATGAACCAAAACTAAAGACCATGTGACATTAATTCGTCGAGTAAAACGGAATTGTTACCTTAGCTAGCCAAACAATTAGCACCAAAATAATAATAAGAAGTATATAATAAGAAACCCTCCTACTAATCTTCACCCAAAATATACGAGTCTCCAAACTCGTCTTCAAAATCTTCCCCTATAAGAAATAACAAGAAAACATTATTAGAACTAAAAATATGAATTTCCATAATTAAAGTGTTGAAAACGATTTTACCGGAATTGAAACAAAACCGTACGTGAAGATGGGAAGCGAAGAGGAGATACTAGAAATATAAATTAGGACGGATTTAATTAAGAAATGAAAGATTTATGAATGTTTTGCTCAAGAACGATGAAGAACAAAAGATGAACGACGAAGAACACGAAGAACGATTAAAGAAAGTGATGTTTTGATCTTAATTTGATTTGTTGTAAAATGAAAAGTTGTTTGTGAGTTATGATGAGTGGTGGAGCCGTGTGTTTATAGGCAATTAAGGATGTCGGATTTTGAATTTGTTGTTACGTAATTGACTCGCGTTTAATAATTATTTTACGGTAAACGATTTAATATAATTAACGATAAAGTTAATTACACTAAATATCAAGATATTATGTTATTAATAATCAAAAGAAATGAAAATATCAAGGCTATTAGAGGACTTTTGAGCCGTGTGGTATGGTGAGCATCGGGTCTGTTTTTGCTCGATTTGCGTAATTTTCGTTAACTGATCGATAAAGTTGGAAATATCTAAGATATTCTTATTAGTTTAATCAAAAGAATTAAACTATCTCATGTGAGTGGAAAACGATGACATGGGCGCGTGACTCATGCCAAAGTCGAGTTTCGATTTTGTTGCGCGCATTACGATGCTTCGGGAATAGTTAAATGACGTTTGGTTAAAAACCGTAAACGTTATTCTTTAAATTCCGAATAAATTCAAAATAATTATATTAAATTATGATAAATCTTAATAAATCTAAATAAAATAAATCAAAAATATTATTTTTTTAAATAAAATTTCGGTCTTCATACTTATGAGACGAGTCGGGAAAAGTCAACGGAAGTCAAAGTTGACTGAAAAGTCGAGAAAAGTCGAAGATGACGTAAAAGTCAAGAAAAGTTTAGGACGACTTAAAAGTCAAGAAAAAGTCAATGACGACTTTAAAAAGTCAAGGAAAAGTCAAAGACGACTTAAAAGTCAAGAAAAGTCAAAGATGACTAAAAACGGTCTTTTCATGGAATCCCTCAAAAATTCCAAATACGAACGCGGAATTTCAAAATAAGACTCGGAACAAAAATTCCTATTTTAAAAACTTAAGTTCTACTGAAAAGTGTTAGTAAATATTTTTACTAGGAAAATTGGCATTTTTCGGGTTGTTAGCAGGTCTTTCTCAATCTTAGAGCAACCGTGTCTTATTCTATTTGATATCGGTGCTCCTATGTCCTTTGTGTCTTCGACTTATGCTAATAAAATATCTATCGAGCCTACTTCTAGTGAGGATACTCCTATATCCTTACCATCCGGAGAAATTATCTCTTGTTCTACTCTTTATCCTAATGTTCCAATGTCTATTTCGGGTGCTATCTTTCCCGCAAATCTCCTTAAGTTCCCTCTAGGAGAGTTCGATATAATTCTAGGTATTGATTGGTTAGCATTGTACCATGCTAGGTTCTAGTGTACACATCAAAAGATTTATTTAAAGAGTCCTTTAGGAGTTAGAATAACCTATAAGGGATCTCATCCCCGAAAAGGCGTGTCTTTGATTTCCGCAATGAAGTTGGCGAGTGAGTATGGTACGAAAGGGTCACTCAACCTACT